>PVLA01007714.1:0-100510 GCA_004027455.1 Hydrochoerus hydrochaeris | reverse complement strand
AACTCCAGCCAGCTACAACCCAAACAGATCTACACCCAGACATATAATAATCAGGATCACAGAAATCCATCACAAGAACAGAATATTAAAAGCAGTCAGAGAAAAGAAACAGATTACCTATAAAGGAAAACTCATCAAAATCACAGCGGACTTCTCAATGCAAACCATCAAATCACGAAGAGCTTGGAGTGAAATCTTCCAAGCCCTGAAAGAAAATAACCTCCAACCCAGAATGATGTACCCTGCAAAGCTGTCTCAAAATTAATGGAGAGACAAGATATTTCCATGACAAAGAGGAACTGGGGGAGTTTGTGACCACCAAGCCAACCCTGCAAAGAATACTGAAGGACATTCTATGGAGAGAGAAGAAAACCACAAGGGTTCCAGGAATAATGGCAGAAAGGCCTCAAAGAAAGGGGCAGACAGTGGAATCAAGGAGAAAAGTAAACAAATAACAACAGAAAAATAGCATAGCAGAGATAAGACAGAGAAGATTGGTTATATCACTGTTTTATCTTGACTGATTTTATTTGAATCTGGTATGCTTGAGAGTGTCGAGTCTGACAGTAGGGGCAACTACTCTGAAGATGACAGGATTCAACAGGATACCCATTCTGGTTTGATTGTTAACTGCCTTTGAAGTCCTATAATGTCTCCAATGTTTAGATTTTATTAATAGTATAAAGCAATGCTAAGTTTATATTATATTTGATGATATAGACAATTTTATTGAAAATAACAAGAGACATCATAGTGACTACCATAGATCACCTAGTGTTGTGTTTTTGTACATTCTTTTCATTTTGTGTTTCTCTAGGAATTTGTATTGCTGACTTGTTTTGATTTATTTCTCTCTCTAATACAGAAAGGCTAGGTATATGTGTATAGACTTATACATGTGTAGAACTTCTAAGTAGCTTATGAGAATGGATTATAGTTATTATAAAGATAAAAAAAGGAAAAGAGTATTCTAAAGGATATAACTGCATGTATGTTTGAGTGTGTGGAATTAATAACCATGTTGCTAAAGTTTTAGTTGGATGGATGAGCAAAACTGACTGCAGTCTCACTGTTTGGATGTCCACTTTGTGGACTTTACTTTTGTAAATTGAACAACTGCATCTAAGAGGAAAGTATGTAATTATCAACTAGTGACTTTTTACTGGTTACTATTTTTGTTTTTTTTTCTGTTTTGTTTTGTTTTGTTTTTGAGATTTTGTATTGTTTCTACCCTCTTTCTGTTTCATAATTTTTTCTCAAATAAAAAAATTTTTAAAAAAGCAAGAGGAGGAAAAGAAAGTGCTCTAAAATAGATAACTGTATGTATACTTAAGTGTGTAGGATTGATAACCATTTTACTAAGTTTTTGTTGGATCGGTGAACAGAACTGTTTGCAGCCTCACTGTTTAAATGTCCACTTTGTATGCTTTAATTTTGTAACTTGAACAACTATATCCAAGAAGATAATATGTAATGTATCAAATAGTGATTTCTTACTGTTTACTTTTTTTGAAATTCTGTATTGTTTCTACCCTTTTCTCTGTTTTGCTTCCCCCCTCTTTAAATAAAAAAAAAATTTTAAAAAAAACTTAACCATGCTATTTACAACCCTACCTCAGCCTTCAATTCTTGCCTGCTCAGAGTCTGCAGGTCAGACAGAGGTAAGTGATCAGAATCTTCTCATGCATTTTCTGAGCATTTATGAAGCCTAGAGCATGCATATGACCTTCTTGATTCACCAGTATACACAGGAGTTTTTTAAAAGACCATATAACCTATGTATCCCTTTTCCCACCTTCTTCTGCCTGTAATTTATAGTCTGTCTATTGTATGTTCCAACATTATAACCCACTCAGCTTCAGGGGACAGTGCTTTTTCTTTATATATTTTGAAGTCCCTGGGGAGAAAGCCACTCCAGACATGAGAATACCCCAAACTGGGTGAAACAAAAGCAGAGATCTTGCAGGTGTCCAACAGGTCAGAACACAGAGTAACCTCCCTGAAAATAGGTTTTGCATTGCTCACTTTGGTATGAGCAAACTCCAACAGGTATGTGAGCTGGTATCTTCATGGTTGCCAATTATCTGAGGAGTAATTGGTAGGAGGACAGTTTAAAACACAACAACAAGATCTTACAACAGTGAAAAACGTTTTCATTATTTTTTTCCAGGTTGGTCTAAGTTTTGTCTGTGTTCTAGAGTTTTTCAAATGTTGACTCTGAAAGTTTTTGTAAAATGATTTGTGGGAAGACATATCTCTGCTATTTTTATTGATGACATTCATCTGATCCATTTTTTATAAAGCTTCTTGAGACTATCTAAAACTGTTTTAGTTAATAAAGACATTTCAAATGAAATACACTTCAAGAGAAACTTCAATTACATAAACACAGGCGTGTATAGATATATATTGTTTGCCTTTTGGTTCATAGACTTAGGGAAAAATAATACTCGAATTTTAAAGTAGGAAAACTTTTTACTTTCTTAATGTCGAACAATATGTTTATTTGGAACTTTAATGGATGACCTTGAAAATATGTAGATTTACTGTGTTCCACCAGAAACAAAAAAGAATGAAAATATAATTTTATTGACATCATTGGTAATATGTGTTTGATGTATTTATCTTTATCTGCAGAAGTTACTGTATCATAAGTTTTATAAATGCATGAATTTTGTAAACGAAAAAGTTCGGTAAATGGTGAGTTGGAGAGAATAAGGAGAAGATGAGAAACAGTGTTAATACTGTAAGAAAAATCATCAGCATATGTAATTCTAAATTCAAGTAAATATTTAACTATTTTACAATGCTTACCATCTTTTTTTTTTTTACTTTTAGGTGTTATTATAAAAGCAGTAACTGAACTGAATATATCACATATCATTGGTAACTTAGATATCTGTAATTTAGGTGACAACAAAGTGAAACTATACTTGCAGAAAATTTAGAGTCCAGAGAAAACTTTTTAAAAATTTACAAATGAAATTATACAGTTTGTGAAGAAGGCACTAAAGATATTCTATTATTTTATTGGTATTTTCAGTAACTGTTTTCAGCAAAAATATTACAGGAGCACTACACCTAACTGGTTTTATGTTTATCCTATATTTGGAACTAACACAGTTTACAACAGATTCATTATTGGAAAAGGTTATCAAAACAATTTTGTGTATCAAAAAGTTGTCTTACTTCTATGTGACTATCATTTTGTGTTGTAGTAATTCGTCTTCACTGTTCCATTTGCAAAGCATATACTTTTATTCTGAAATCTCAGTATAAATTAACCTGACTTACAAGAGTAACTTTCATGGAGACTGAGCATCCTTTCAATTTTATTCATATATAATGGCAAATTATGAATTTACATTTTGAAGATTAAACTCTTGTTGCCCTTAAGTAGGCAAACTGTATTTCTCACAACCAAAGTAGTTTCTATCATTTACAAAAGCACACGTGAGTTGTTATGGTCCAGGTGCCCCCAGTTCTTTAACTATGATCACTTTTAGAAATGAATGTGCTGAATTCAATTTTCTTAAAGTTTTTCCACACCATATTATGATTTTGTATGGTCTGAAATTCTAAATCTTTTTATCAGGGTATGATGTTAAATCTTGAGTCTGCAGTATGTCTATATTTTTGCTGTATTTGTTTGTAATTCCAGTATATGTGAATTTTGATGGTGAAATTTTGTCTCATACTATATCTTAAGTGTTCATATTGAAAGTAGCAAACAGTAACAAGGGAATTGATTTAATTTTTGTTGACTATTATACTTTAATGTAAATAGTTACTCCATATTTGGGACATTCAGTGGTTGACATCTAGACATTAAATGAGCCAAAATTGCCATCAAATGAAATTAAAGATTATTTTGTATCAAGAAAAATGTGCTATTAACTTGTAGTTATGCTACTAACTTGTGGGCTGTCTTTGTAGCATTATAATTCTGTGTTTTCATATGCTATCCATTTTAAATGCATTGGATTGTCTGTGAAATTAAAGACATACTGCAATTTGATCATAAATGCTTTCAGTATTCTTTATAGCTGGTTTAAACATTAATTAAAATAGTGAACCTTGTGTTACAATTTTGAGTGTGTGATTAGAATTACAACTCAGTAACTTTGGAGTCTCCTGTCAGATTTGAACATACTTAACCTGTTTCTTTTCACATTTTGTGACTGTACACATACTTAATAAGTGAGGTAAGATGAATTTTCTATATGGCTTTGAAAACTGTTATTTATCAAATGGAATCTGAACTTCTGAATTTGGCTGTTAAAACTTTTAAAAGACAGCTCAGTTTCTGTGCCACATAAATATGGGGTGGGGAAAAACTTAAATAGCCATTGACTGAAAACCACAACCAAAGATTACAAAAATTTATACAGGTGTAATTTCTGTTTTACATTACACTGAAAATAAAAACTACTTAAAAATTTTAGGCATTTTTAAAAATTCTGGGAATTGACTTTATGTTGTAGAAATGTTTTCATTCAAATTTGAAGTTAAACATGTGTGTCCATATTTCTGATTGTTGAATATGAATAGCTACTGTGGCAGTTTCCTAAGAAAAATAGCCAAATAATATCAGAAGAATTTATTAAGTTTTAGTATACATTCATTAATTCCAAAACAACAGAAATACATTTTCATTTTCACATTAACAAATCAATTAATTATGAAATACTACGTCTACCAGAAGAATATAGTCTTTCACTGAAGTTTCCAATTTTGGGTGGCACATGGGATATACATATTGAAATCCTGGGTAAACTATTAATGGAAAAGTTGGAGCACATATTCTCTTGGCTAAACATTTTTATTTTTTTGTTGAAACTTTCCTACATTCCTTTTATTTATTTGTGATAAATTTTTAAAACATTTAATCTTATTTGGAGTAAAGAGTGGTGAGGCATGCCTACAATCTACGCACTCAGAAGGCTGAGGCAGGAGGATTACTGTGATTTAGAGGCCATCCTGAGCCATATAAGTGAGTTCAAGGCCAGTCTGCACTACACAAAAAATTCTTATGTGGTGATACTAATAATAGACTATAAAGTATAGCCAATTCTTATTTTCTTATGTAATTTATATATTTTGTAAATGAATTGGTCACTGTTTCACTCATTGCATTTTGGATTAAGTTTATATTTTTTCTGTGTCAAGCATTACCAGCTAAAAATGTGTACATATGTTGATGAGAAGCAAAATTTTATTAATTAGTTCTGTTTATACCAGTAATCAACTGTTTTAGTAAAAAAAAAAAAGAAAATACTTGAAAATATGTTAAAATAAGATATGGGCACTGTATGAGGTTTTTAGTTACATGAGGTTATATTTGAGATTGCATGAAGTCTCCAGAAAAACAATTACTAGATATAAACTTTTCTTTTCATCCAGTCATGCACCATAATCCATTATCCCTCATTCTTTCATTCCTGTAGTGTTACCATTTCTAAAACTAGCTATAGGTTGGCCACTAAATCCCTGCTGGATCTTAAACAAAGCTACTTACACTGCTTGATATCAATTTCCTTATTTGTAACATTTTCAAGATAATGGTTCCATGTATTTTTTTTTTTTTTGCCTTTTTGAGGCAGGGTCTCGCTATGCAGTTCAGGCTGGCCTTGAGCTCACTTTGTAGCCCAGGCTGGTCTCAAACTTACAACGATCCTCCTACCTCATCCTCCAGAGTGCTAGGATTACAGGAGTGTGCCACCACGCCCGGCTGGTTACATGTATTTCTATGACTCATTTTGTCTATAAGTGTAGTTATTAGAGAACTGAAAATGTCTTTTTTTTAGTTAGTTTTGTGTGCTTCATGAAAATGTAAATTTTTTTGAGACAGAGTCTCACAATATAGTTCAATCTGGCCTTGAGCACACTATGGAACCCAGGTTGGCCTCAAACTTGTGGTGATTCTCATATTTTAGCCTCTGGAGTGCTGTGAAAATGTAATTTTGTGTTAAGAACCTTTTTAAAGTTATTACAGCATTACCAGTTATAACAACTTACTGTAACAAAAAAATTGAAATCTCTTAATCCCAGGTAGTTTTACTGCTTGTGGGTATTACTAATTTGTTGCAGATCTGAACAAGACAAGCTTTTTGAAAAAAATGTGCTCATTTTCAGAGAACAGTCAAGCTGTATTTTTAAAAGAACTTTGGTATCTGATGATATCCTAACGTTACTGAGTCTGACTGTTGTTATCTTAAGATCTATCAGTTTCTCCTAACTAGGACTTAATGCCTATTTTGTGGATAGAGACCTGAAAGAGAAAAATTTATAATTGTCAAGACACATTGTAAGGTCAAACTTACACTAGAAACTTTTTTAAACTGTAATTTGAGAAAAAGTAAAATGTTTTAAAGATTATAAAAATATCATTTGTTATTTTAAGATCAATGTGAGACAAATTCTAAATCCTGAGGTTCATAAAAGAGTAAGCCAAATCACTATGGTATATATTCAAATATTTGAGTGCCACTCTGTCCTATGTACCAGGTTACCACTAGGAACACAATACCGTACAAGCCAAAACAAGCATGGCTGCTGTTCTTAAGGAACTTACAGTGCCATCTGTACAGGAGAAATACTTTACACAAGTGAGTGAGATAAATGGCACAAAGTAAGATACGTGCTTTATATCAGAACGTTTTAATAAATGGGGGCGCTACTAGAAAAGTGTTTTTTTAGGACGTGAGATACAGAGGACTTGCAGCAGAAAGTGCAAAAAGAAAGTATTTATTCAAAGACTTGCAGCAAAAGAGTGCAGAAAGCAGAAAGTATTTGTTCAAAGTAAATTGAATAAGGACTGATTTGACTGGAGTGCAGGAAATAGCATAGAAGATGAGACAACAGGCAAAAAGACAAGGGAGCTTGAAGAGTATACGGAGCCTGTGAGTCATAATAGGACTTATTTTGCATCTTTAAAGCACTAACAAACCATTGAATGACTTATGGACAATATGTGTCCTGATTTCATTTACATTTTAAAAGGTCAATGTATTGGAAGGAGAGTGGATTATAAGGAGGTTAATAGAGATTGCTCATTGTACCCCAATGTTTATTCTCTTCTATAGTAGTAAGTTATCCATTTTTAGCTAGATACATGGCCAACTAGAATGAAGCAAACATTTTCATTCCTCCTTTTTAGCTAGGTATAGCTTTGTAGCTAAGGTCTGATCAACATAAGTAAGCAAATAGGATACATACAATTTCTGAACCACTTGCTCAAAGATGAGGAAGAAATGTTCCCTTCTCAGTTTCTCCCCTTTTGATTGACTAGAATGTGCACATAATGATGAGACATCTTGTCTCATGCATAGAACAATATGCTAGGAATGGCAGAGCCACCAGCTAGTAGGAGGCTAGGTCTCTGGCATAATGGAGTGACCACTTAGTACTTCTTATTTTGAGGGTTAAATAGGAAAAGATTAACTTGTCTTATTTAAGCCAGCATTATTCTGAAACTGAACAGAAATATATAAATCTTGTATCTACTAATGCAGGAGGCACAAATTAAAACAAGGAAACCATCTAAGTGACAAGTGAGCAAGGGAGGTGAATATATTCAATAAAAATGTAGCAGGTAATATCAAAATACAAATTTTATTGTTCAGTTGAAAATACAGATTTAAAAATATTTACCTCTAAATACAGGTATTTACCTATATTAAGGTACTGAATATTAAGTGTGAGTGATCTAAAAAAGTACCATATAGTAATATCAAATGTTTGAAACTGTATTATGTAGCAGTGGTTCTGAAACATGACTTTATATTGGTATCACCTGGGAAGTTTTTAAATTTAGCATGCTTGCAATGCAACACCAAATCTTTGGCATACAACATATTGTCAGAATAATTAAAAGTTCCCCATATGATTCTAATGTGCATATAAATTTGACAGTATCCAGTACTGTTTCAAGGTTTTTTTCTTAAATTAGATCTCAAGCTTTACATAATCCTTGGAATTTATCTCTGATTTATGTGCCACAGTTTTGTATACCTTCTCAAACGAATTTATCATTAATTATTATGGGAAGGAAAAATTAGAAATTGATAATTTTCAAACAACTTTAATTCGCATAGAGTTCTAGCATATGCGATTTGGGTAAGACCTTTCAGATAAATCCTAGTCCAACTTCTTTTACTGTAGAAGTAAAGAAAATGGAACTAGAGAGGTTTCTGATTTTGTAAGGATATAATCGTTGCTGAGACTTATTACTTGTAGAAATTTTTGATTGCTAAGATACTTCACAAATATTTGGAGTACCACCTAAAGTACAACTAAACATGAAAACTTTTGGCAGGGAGGGAGTATTGGAGATTGAACCCAGAGTCTTTGCAATGAGCTATAGCCTAGTCCTTTTATAAATTTTTATTTTGAGACAGGATCTCACTAAGTCACTTGGGCTGGGCTCAAACATGTGATCATCCTACATTAGCTTTCCAGAGTGCTGGGATCATGGACCTACACCACCTTTATATATTGAATGTTGAAGCACGATAAGGTAGCAATAAAATGACAGCAACTAATGTGTCAAAAAAAGAATTAGATCCAGTTACTACCTATCATACAAGTATATGAACTAAAGTTCCTAAACTTAGTGCATAGGAATTACCTAGAGATACTTTTAAAAATGAGAAATCCTAGGTTTCTCCTCAGATTCTAACTCAGGATGATGGAGGGTAGACCAATCTTCACTGTGATAAACTTCCAAGAGATTGTAATGTAGATGTTCCACAGACAAAAGTAAGCACTTAAATCACTTGCCCTCAAGCAAATTTTTAAAAATGCATAGATAGGTATTTATTATTGAAACACTAATTTTACTTAACTGAAAATTTTTTAAAGCAGTTTAAAATTATCTTTTCAAATTATGATTCTCTGAAGGCCATAAAAGAAAAAGATGAAAGCACTTATATACAAGTTACACAATGTTAGTTATCATATAAAGTCATGCACTTCAACTTGAAAAACAATTTAAACTAATAGGTTAGTTGAGTTATCTTTAATACACCAGCACTGCTACAAAATGTTTTGGGAAATTTTTCAGTTTTAAGGAATATGATAATGGCAAAAATATGTGAAGATTTTTTAACAAATCTGACTTCTATTCAATTTAGCTAACTTCTCACTAATTTAGTTATTAGTAGTTGTTTGCTGTACATGATCACATTCATCATGGGGGATTTGTGTATGTACATAGCTCATCTTAATTTTTTTGTTTCTCTCCTCTTCCCTCCTTCCAGCTCTTCTTCTCCTTATAAAATTTCTATTTTTTCTTCAGTTCTTTTTTTCTTTAAATCCCTTTCCCTTCCTACCCTCTCCTTGCCATTTTTTGTTCCCCTTCCCATTTAAATAAGTTATTCCTACACCCTAATATCTATCCTCTGTTTTGCTCTCTAATCAGTATTTAACAGAAACAAGTGACTATGGTATTTATGGATTAGCCTCACTAGTGGCTAAGGCTATGGGGTTGGGGTGGTGGGTATCTCTAAGAACAATAACTACCAAGTTTGTGACAACACTGAGCTTACTATCTTGTGAGAAGATTTTTTAGGAACAATTTAATGAGTAATGGAAAAGGTTAAATCAAATTTGGGGACTTCACTAATTACTTATACTTTGAATGCTGATTTTGGATTTATCACAGATGACTGTCTATCAATACTCAGTAAGTTGGTGCATTGATAGTAATATTTATAAAAATAATAGCATTTTTACTTCCAGCCTGATAATTTTTAACACTTTGAAACAGTAATGCAAATAGCAAAATGAAAAATTATTTGTGTTTACTGTTTAATAGAACATAAGCTAATATACAAAACCTTTAAAGTTTCTACTCAATTATATGAATTATTAAATGATTGCTATTTGTACAGTTCTACTAATACCAAGGACTGTGAAGAAATATAGATAAGTAATTGAAACTATGTTAAAGAGATTTATATTTGTGTTTGTCATGTGTTGGGATTTATTTTGTAGGTTCTAGTGCTGATTCCCAGAATTTCTTACCCCTGCTTGTGTTAATTGTAAATTCCCACCTGAAGGTTTCATTGCAGTGCTAAATGTCTCAGACACCTAAGAACAGACAAAAAGTAAGGGGAAGAACCAACTCAGTGATCATTTCTACCAGTGTTTCCAATTTACTGTTGTCCTACCCTCTTGACTGTGGTAGTCTTCCTGATTTAAAGGTACTTGCCTTGGCATTTGGACTGCCAAAGTTAACTTGCTAGCTTTCCTTTTGACCTGCCTCTGACAATCTGATGCCTTTGTCTAGTTTTCTGACTCTTGGCCCAGTGTGATTCTTGTTATCTCCATTTGTCTTGTCTCTTCACCTTTTCCTTCAGCCACTCTTAGCACACAGTGCAATCTCCCCATCCCAGCAATTTGCCCAGACCAGTTGACCCTCTAGCAATGTGTATCCAACTGATCTTAGTTTTTAATGTTCACCTGATTAAAAAACAGAGCTTACAATGAAAAATGCAATGAAATAAATCTCTCTATATGTTTGGAAGAACTAACATTTAAAACTCAGTGTTGAAAATCAAACTTGGAATAATCTTCTAGAGTACAACACATGGTGTGGGGGTTAATGGAATGTAGCAACTAATGGGTATCAATCAACAAATACCCGAGTGCCTACTATGAGTAAGGCATTGATTGTACTTGAAAGGAAAGGCTCTTTAGCTACTGAAATTTTTATTTTCTAATGTATAGACAACATAGCAGAGGAAATTCCCTGGGGAACTCTCTAAGGAAAAGTCCACAAAGAAATTAGAAGAGGGGGTTAGTTTTAAAATCCTTTCTACTAATGCGATTGGGCTAAGAATCAGCAATTAAAATTATGGATCTTAACTTGCTTCCGGCTGAACTGGTTGATCACATATTCAAACGGGGCTTGGAAAACCAGTTTAGCACTTTAGATATTCAGAGAGAGGTGACTTTCAGCTTTGTCACATGTGAGTCCCAAGGGTCCAGTTCCTCATTCCAATCCACTCCCGTGTTTACGAAAGTGCATTCACTGGAACAGTAAAAAGACAAAAATTCATTGCAAGAAGTCATCCGATCCTGATAAGCTAACATGTAGAATAAGGGTGATGGTGTTATTTATTACTAAGATAAGCTGGTTAAAGGTTATATGGGTGTGTACAGTTGGAGGAGGGACCAGCAAAGGGACTGTAGATAACTAAAGTAAAAAGGAGCTGATGCATTCAGAGCTTATGTTGCTAAAGGTGAGATCACTTACCTGCTTGCTTCTGAAATTTCAAACTTCTGTTTAGCAGGGACGTGAGTAGACAATGGTGGCTGATAGCTGGAAATATTAGCAGACCTCCTAAGTTTTATACTCACCTAAATGAGCAATGAACTGGAGGAATAAGTCCAGTTTTTTTTGGCTCCTTGTAATTTTTACCTTTTTACCTAGAAGTACACCATCATTTTTAACAGATGCCTATGTGACTGTGACTTACTACAATGAAACTAGCAATGACACTACAACAGACACCTGTGAATGTGGCGTTTATGGATTAGTCTCACCCGTGGCTAAGGCTATGGGGGTAGTGGGCATTCCTAAGAATAATAACTACCAAGCTTGTGATGACAACACTGAGTTTACTAACACCAAGAAGCCCTGGATTGCTCTAATAGAAAGAGGTAATTGTTCATTTTCAGAAAAAATTCAAACGGCAGGTAGAAGAAATGCAGATGCTGTTGTGATTTACAATGCTCCAGAGACTGGCAACCAGACCATCCAAATGGCAAATTTTGGTAAGTCATAATGGAGTCCCAAAGAGAGTTAATGTGTTTGTTTATGTTAAAATGATATTTCCACCTAGAATTAGTCTGGGACCTGGCAATGAAGTTATAAAACAATTTTACTGTAGATTCTCTTGCCTGCACCACTTCAGATTATTTATTATTGTTCACAATTTTTAACTAATTTGCCCCAGAGATGATAGCAGTTCATGAAGTAATTCCTACTTACTTTCAGGTTTTCATAGTTCTATTCTTCTTCACCATGAATTACATAGTTTTTTTATAAATAAGCTGCGCCTTTACCTCTAAACATTAAAAAGTCTTAATTTCATTATTACTTTTACTTTTAAGTTTGATTCATTTTCTCCTGCAAAAGGATTACATATATTTAAGTATGAAAAACTGTAACACTGACTCATTATGACTAAACAATAGCATATTGTACATGTGTAAGATGTTGTAGAAATGAGAATTTGACTCTCATTTATGTAGGTAAGCTTTTAATCTATTTGAGGGACTAATACAAAACTATTCTGTAAGAAATGTTACACATTTAAAAACATGGCAGAAACAGAATTTCAATGTAATTCACACCAAATATAAAAATTTCCCTTAGAAATTATTTACTAATTTTTAAAATTATTTTAAAAGACTTTATTTGGAAAAAATGGCCATATTTACAGTTGTAGAAAATACTGAAAAGAATACAGATGTAAGGGGCTGGGGGTGTGGTTCAGAAGTGGAGTATTTGCCTGCCATGTGTGAGGCCCTAATTGGATTCCTAGCACTATAAAAACACCAAAACAAAACAAAAGTACAAAAAGTATCACATTAACAAGTGGGCTACAAATTCAGTCATCAAACTCACCACCAAATTTTGGAACCACCAAGTATTGTTAGAAATACCATGAGAACAAAAGGAGATTATTTAAAGGCTGGGGATTTAGTTCAGCGGCATAAGTGCCTGGTTGTTAGTTCAATCCCCAGTATGAAAAAAGAGATTATTTAAGAAAAAAAATTATCTGGCTAATATCCACGATATTTGAAACCTGAAAATGGGGATAATAGCCACTTAGAAGATTGATATTGCAAAGCAGGAAGAAAATAGTCAAATGGGAAGAGAAACAAGGAGAGAGAGAGGAAGAAGGGAACCAAAGGAAAAGGGAAAAAAATGGAAAAAGTACAAGCAAAGTTTTCATAAATAAGGTGGGGAAGAAGGGATGAGTGGAGGAGAGGGTCATGAAGAAAAATAGAAGAAGCAATATACATTATGCACAGGTACAAATTCCCTATGATGAATGTACCAATAAAATTAAATTTTTTAAATGTTTACTAATGGCTTAAGTAAATGGAATCACTTAATTTATTAGCTTTGTAAGGGAATTTACTTCTTAGTAATGGTGTTTTAATTTATTTTGTAAAAACTAATGCTACTTTCCAAGTAACTAGATTTTTAAACGAGTGAAGAAGAGACTTCTGACCCAAGTTTTCTATATTGCAGCTGGAGGCATGTAGTTTTCCCCCAGGCTTAGCAAAACAGAATAATTGTAAACAAGGAAAGAGCTGACAATAAATTAATACAATATTTTGATAACTGGTTCATCTCCAACAAATGTGGCCTGTAATTAAATTAAGCAGACTTTAGAATCATAAAAAGGAGAAAATTAAATTCACTAATAGAGTACTTGAAGCATTCCAGTTTGTATACATCCAGTCTGAAAATTTAGCACTAGTGTCTGAAAAACAAGCTGCTATATCGCCAGATATCGAAAAACCAGGTGTGGTCATTCAGCAGTACAAAGTTACTATGAATGTACCAAACCTCTACTTGTTCCTTTTTCTAACATATCCTGGACTTCTTCACATTTCTTTATTTTAAGCTAAAGCATTTCATGAGCATCCTCTGAATATTGCTATAATTTTACAAGTGACATACTTTTGTAGAAAAAAATGAAGATTTTTCTGGTTAAAATTTGGAATTATACCAACTCTAAGGAAACTATTTCTTTTATATTTACTTAGAGATCCTGAGTGCTCTAGATTTCCTTTTGTATACACAATCATGTTTTGCTTTTTCAATCTCCTGCTATTTTTAAAGTACAAGTGGTATCAAACTAAATTGTAGTCTTACTTTCAAAACTTATTATACAATCTGCAATAAGGACCAACATCTAATGAAATGTAGGTTCTCAATAACTAAATTTAAAATATTTACCAGAATTCACTTATAATAAATCTCTCTAAAAGGTCTGCATATCACTACTTGAATGTGCAACTCTAAACAGGAGTTTTTCTCAATTTTTGTTTTATATTAGCACTGGCTTATGGTACATAATTATCACATTTTTTGTGGGGAGTTGGTACAAGTAATTTTAAAAGGAGTCAGTCAGACTTATCACTCAATATATGTAACTCTAATATAATCAAAGACAAGGGACCAAACCATTTTTTAAAGCTACAGCACCAGCCTTCTTGCAAAATCAGTAAACCACATTGAGTGCAGTGGCTTGTGCCTGTAATCTCGGCTACTCAGGAGGCTAGATTGGGCAATGTCAAGAAGCTCCTCTCATGATGGATGAATGGATGGATGGATGTATAGATAATAAAATGAAATGAGCACATTAAAAAAGTTAGCATAAGGATAGAGAAAGAAAGGATAGGGAAATACTAATCAGTGGGTGCTAAATTATAGTTAGATACCAACAAGAATTTCTACCATGGTTATTGCCTACTAGGATATCTATAGATAATAATGAAATACTATATATATTTTTAGGTAGCTGGGAGAAAGTATTTTGAAGTTTTCACTATAAAGAAATGATAAATGAAAATAGATATTGACTTAAAAATTACATCATGTATGCATGTATAAAAATGGTACTCCATTGCTATGTACAGTTTTTATGGTTTTATGTGTCAGTTAAAGTTTAATTTGAATTAAATGAATAAAATTAAAAAGAAAGGCTGTTACAATGATAGTAACTAGAATAATTAACATTTATTGCCATATATTATATACTATCCCCTGTTCTAGGGTCTTTAATTTACTTAATAAATATTATTATTTAACATTGAATGATCTCAATCTGAAGAATTAAAATTGTAAC
Organism: Hydrochoerus hydrochaeris; assembly: GCA_004027455.1. Classification (NCBI taxonomy): domain Eukaryota; kingdom Metazoa; phylum Chordata; class Mammalia; order Rodentia; family Hydrochaeridae; genus Hydrochoerus; species Hydrochoerus hydrochaeris. The sequence continues at coordinate 85,634 of PVLA01007714.1, read as the reverse complement.
TTTAAAGTTTTACAGTTGTTAAAACTGTATACTATTATGTCTTGGATTTTACCCTTTCAAGAAATTTCTGTTATATAAATGCCATTCTCTGATACAGTTGTCAAATATAATAAAGCAAGTGTGGATATGAAACATACATACTCAGCCTTGAGATCATAAAAGTTTGTCATTTTATAACATAATCCCAATTAGTATTTGTTGTTTCTGTATTTCATTAGTGTTTTGTTTTGACACAAAAGATGAGGGTAACAACTCTATCCTGAGAAACTCGTGGCTTCACCTTCCATTATTTCATCTTTTATCACACCTAAAACCTACCTTGTCAGAAAATGACATCTTCATTTCTTCAGTTCCATATAGCCATGCAAAGCCTTACAAACCCTTCCATGATGTTGTGTCTTTTTTACTTCTTACTAATGTCAATGCCCACCAACCAAACACCAGTAACAACAGACCTCTACTTTTAAAAGTTAGGTTTATTACTTGTTGCAGCAAAGGAAGAATGCACACTATGGGAAACATAGGTCATCTCAGTAATATTTTGCTTGCTTTAGGTGACTTAGGTAAGGGTTTAAGGAAGAAAGCTGGTGACCAACCATTCTAATTTGCTGGAGATTCAGGGGTTTCCCAGGAGACTGGACTTTCTGTTCTAAAACCAGGAAATCCTGGGTAAACAGGACAAGTTGGCCACTCTATCTGGCTTTCCTTTAGATTTAGGTGCTGTCAGGAAATAAGGAAAATTCTGTGATTGTTTCTAAATGATTTTTTTTATAAATAGTGAAGACTTGCCCTAGACTAAAGCTGCAATCAGCAAGAAGCAATAGTGAGTCATACTAGCAAAAGCAGGTGACTATTTAGTCATTTTTATGACTTAGATACTATTCATATATTGTCTGCATTCAGACATGATTAGAGAGCATTTTGTTCCAGTTGTGACCTGTCATGGTGACAGAATGACCTTCTCTAATGCTAATCTTTGTGAAATGATTCACATTCAACAAAAAAACACCAGATCAAGTCCTGTGTACCAGGGGTTACTTGTTTTTTTCTCAGTGACAATCTACTTTGTCTATTCCTTTACTGAAAATACCTTCTCTCCCCAACATCTTTATACATTTCTGTACTTCCCCATCCCTCTAAACTGCCTCCAAAAGCCCCAGTAAGCCAAGAGGGTATTTATGCAGCCCTGGCTTCTTACAATTTCATGATGTAGGTACAGAATGTCCTTACTCATACACTCAGTCTATTAACAGCTTCCCTATTCACAGTATTGTTTCTCTCAAGGGAATAGGTTCACTCTTGAGGAGAGCTGCTGCTGAGAAGGAAGAGTGTATGTAATACTTGGAGGTAAACTCAATTCAGCGCCTTCCAATTTATTGTGTGTTTTGACTTAGCATTTCAACAGGGTTAAAAATGGAAGGATATGCTTACTGTGCCCTTGAGTATCCAACTTATTAACAATGCTTTCCTAATGCTACAGCAAGAGCTATCCAGTTTTATCTCGGATGTGCAAGAAAAGTCAGGACTCCTGAGCTATCCATGTAGAAAATTTAGAACATTTAAGTATTTGCTTGGTGAGCTGGAAGTTTTTGAAAGTTAAATATGCTACTTATAGGGAAATTGCTTTATGAAACACTTATGTTTGAATGTAGTTTATGTCATCAAAGTCAGTAGTTTGGGAAAAACAGAATAGTTCTGATTTTTTGAATATGTCCAATGAAGTGAATTACAAATTGGGTTTGCAATGTTTTAGAATCTTCACCATTCTAGAGGAACTAAGTACATGGAAAGGAAAGGTTTAATAAGAGTAAAAAATGTACATGCTTTATAAATTTTTTTTCTGGACACAAAAGCATTAAATGAATTGAAATGATAATAAAAATTTTCCATTAAAACTTAGATTCATGTACAAAGAATAGTTTAATTCAAAAAAGGTAGTCAATTGCACTTCAAATGAACCTCACATTTGTCTAGCTCTGTACATCGTCAAGATATCGACTTATCATAGGCCTCCACAATGACTTTCTAAATGAGAATTCTCCTATTCATGCTCTCTTCCAAGTCCAGTGGCCTCACTGTAGCCAACATGGCCTCTTAGGAAATATGAATCTCATGCTGTTTAAAATCCTTATAATGCTTCCCATTACATTCTGAGTAAATTCAAATGTCTTTCCATGTCCTCGTCTAGTTCTGAATCACCTGACTCCTGTGTACCACTCCAAATTTATCTCCTATGCTCTTCCTCTCTCACTTACTGAAGACTGCAAATAGCCTCCAAACTGGGATCCATGCTTCTACTCTTGCTACCTACCCATATATTCTTTACATTGCATCTAGAATGATTTTCTCAAAATATGAGTCAATCACATCACTCATGTTCTCAAAGGTCCTAGTGATGTTTACTATCTTCAAATAAAATCTAAGCTTTACTATACCTGAAAAGACTTTCATGACTTACCTCTGTCTACCGCTCTAGCTTAGCAATTCATTCTCCCTTTCCCTCACAGTGCTTTAAACACTCTAATCTTCTAAGAGTTTCTCCAATAATGAAGCATTCTCTGTCTGAGATCCTTTTCACTATTACCACCATCATTGCAAATTTCAGTTTAAATATCTCTTTTTCCAAATGGTCTCTGTCAACCATAGCGACATTATTTCTCATCAAAATCTGTTGCTCACTTACATTGAAATCTTTTATAATGTGTAATTATTTTGTTATATTCTATCTTTCACACTACATTCTAAATTCTAAGAGGTGGAGTCCATGACTGTCATGATTGTCATTGTATTCATAGTGCTCAACAACAATTTATGAACTTTACTAGTTGTTCAGTAAGCACAAATTTAAGAAACCAGAAAACCATTGCCTTTAATGTGTGAAAACAAAGGAATTTGGCAAACTATTGCATTTTGAAAATTTTTTTACATTTACTGATACAGTTAATAAATTAATACTTCCTTTTCCTAACAATATGAATTCCCCTCCCTTGACGGTCAACGTCAGTCTTAGTCCCTTTCCAAGAGAGAGCAGTGTGCAACCTTGCAAACTTTCTTATTCATTTTCTCATATATACCTATTAAAAATACTGTCATTTTGTATTTTGTTAATGAAGTTACTATGCAATTTTGGTTTATTCACTCACTGTAGGAATTGGAATTATTTCAATGTCAGTTAATTCAGATTTTGATCTAATTCATTTTAACTGTGTATAATATTCCACACTGTACATTCACAAAATTTACTTAACCACTGCCCTATTAATGGGCATGTGGATTATTTTGATGCTATTCTTACACAAACAATACTTCAATGAACATAATTATTGCTGATACATAGGGAGTATTGATATTAATCTTGCATTTACTGCCTAATTGAATCCAGTTAATTTTAGTAATTTGTCCACTGATTCTCTCAATTTTTTTAAAGTAAATGATCATTTTTCTCTACAAAGTTTTGCCTCTTCTTTTATATTATTTATTAGTCTTATTTTTTTCCAATGGTCTTATTCCAATGTTTAGGGCTATGATAACAGTTATGATGTGCATCCTTGACTGGTTCCTAAATTTGCTAAAATATGAACAATTAAATATGTTGTTTGACTGAAGTTTGTGGAAGACAATCTCTCAAGTCTCAGTACAGAAGTAAAGATTTTAAATCTTGCTATTCTTATTAGTTAGGTAGAATATGAATATAGATGTGTTTATATATGTGTGTGTTACTGTGTGTGTGTGTGTGTGTAGATAGGTATAGATATAGTTACCATTGAAGAATATAGCTCAAAAAGGACATAATATATTTTGCTGCCCACTTGAGGGAAATAATTATGTGCTACACAGAAACAATAGGGAAAAGGATCATTTTTAAATTTTTCAATTACAATTTTATTGGTGCCCTGGATAAAAGAATTGAAAACTTTTTCATTGCTTTTACATATGACTTCAAGTTGTTAAGTAAGACATGAAATGCAAAAGCATCTTGACAATTTATATTTTTATTAGAAACAAGAAAAAGTTCCACAGAGAACAGTAAAGACTAATACATGTAGACATAGATATAAATTATAAAAACATGGGCAAAATGCCCATGCTTTAAGCTAAATATTTGACAATCACAGTGTACCAGAAATTAAATAAAAATGACAGTTATTTTAAAAGCTGAAGTGACTACAGGATGTACCACCTACTACATAATAGTGTAGCTCTAGAAATTAACTCAGCTATGCTTAGAATTCATGAATGTCTGTAAATATCACAAGCCTTATATAATCTAAAATACAATAATGAGATTGTAGTGCATTTCTTATACTTTTGCACAAGAACTTGAGTGCTCCCAGACTTCCATGAGTACAGGCACTTAGAAACATATTCCATTTAATATATATATATATATATATATATATATATATATATATAATCAATGAATTGAAGAATATCTTGTAAGAATCTAAACATGTGTTTTGTCCATTAACATATTTTTTGCTTAACTATTCATCCTGAACTTTAAAAATTTCATTAAGTATATTATAATTTTCTACTAATATACTGATTTACCCCAGAATTACTGATCAGTATTAGGAAAGGGTGTAGGACTGTGCATGTGACACACAAAACAAAAAACTGAAAAAGTTCATATCTAGTAGGCTAATTTATCCTAAATTCTCTCTCTCTCTCTCTCTCTCTCTCTCTCTCTCTCTCTCCTTGAAACTGTGGTTCTTCAGTGCTTTTACATCAGATACCATTCTTTCATCAATCTATCTTCTCTAGCCAACAGATCTTTAAATAAATTATATCTATTTCCATCTAAACTTGCAAGTCCTTTACCCTAATTGTTTATGAAATTAAGATACTCAGAAGCTATTTTGAAAAGCAGCCTAGAGGGTTGTATTTTACTTGTAGCACCTAGAAACAATACACCCTATAGGGGGAGGGGACAGATTTATTATATTGTTATATTAAACCTTTGACAGAATTGTGGAAGAGTAGATTTCGGGAAAAGATATTTCAGACTATCCCTCATTACATCATACTAATAACAACCTTATCTGCCTATGCTCAGACCTACTTGCTTTGAGCACCTAAATGTTTAACAATAAAGAAATGCCAATGATAACTTCTAGATGTATCATATTTAAATTTCCAAGAATCATGGGTATTATTCATGATTGTCTGGGGGAATGGTTGACATGTAGAATGGGGAGCCCTTTAGAATATTACCTAGATCAGCCTCCATTGGGGGCAATAACTAAGGCATAAAGTGAATGTGAGGCTAGCAGGCATTAGGATAAAGATTACAAATGAAATTCTGGAATAAAGTTCTCTTAGCAAGGGACATGACTTGACTTATCAGTGTAAAGACTGGCAGTGTATAAAAAACAGAATTATTCACAATACAGAAATCACTTTTGAAGGAACTGAGAAGGATAGCACTGAACAGGTTAGACAGGAACATATAAGAGAATTTAAATCAGAAGAAATTTTCCTAAGCTGTGATTGTACATCATAGACTAGAAAGAGAAACATGGTAATGTATAGGCAAGGAGGGTAGGTACCACAGAGGGTAGTACATGCCAAATGGCCCAAATATAAATCTAACTTGCCCCAAAGTTCCAAAAGAAATTGTTTGAAACTTTAATCCAAGTACAAATCAGTCCCAATTTGATTATATGGAGTATATAGAGGATGTTGCGTAAAAATTGGAATTAATTGTGAATAACGAGTGCATGAAAAAATTCTTATGGACCATTTTAATAAATCAAATGTTCTGGGAAATCATCTGTTTGTTATGACTAATGATAATTAACTATGTCTGCAATGAGGACATTAGAATTTTAGCAAAAACTGGTACCAGTAGAAACTTAATCAAGCCTTTAGGCTAACAAAATCGTAATCATTAAATACATGGATACTATGCATTCCAGAATTGAATTAAATTCAACTTACATTTACTTGCTCATATTTTTAGCTTTTAAGTGGAAATGCAAATTGAGTTCTTTTCCTCAAAGCAGTCAATTCAGCAGATGAGGAAGAGTGTAGAATCCATGAAATAAAAATTTCGACACTACTTTAATTCTGAAAATGTCAGCAATGGACAAAATAATGATTTTCAAAAATAAATTTTCAACTGAATTTTTAGCCTCATATTGAATGCAGTCAGGGTCTAAATTCTTAGTAACTTATGCATAATAATAGAACTGTAGTTAGAGGCTAGAGTGGTTTATTCTCAGAAATTTATTGATATTTAAACCATACATTTAAGCAAATGCTCTTAGAAAATTAGTCTTGTGAAAAAGCTAGGATATACAAAGTGGCCATATTTACCAAAACTTTTAAAGGACTTTCTGGATTGAATTCAAGTGGAGAGAGTGTTTAGTCATGTTTTGTTTGATGGAAGATGTATAATTTGACATTTTCGATCAAATGCATGCTTTCTCACCAGAAACATGTAGCCCATTGTTTCCACAAGGGCAGTTTAAAGAAGATATAAAAAATGCAAGGGCTCTAACCTGATGCATATTACCACAGATACCTATCCCACCCTGGAGGCTAAGAGGTGAAGAGAAACTCTAGGGTATAAAGCCCTGGGGTGCTATTACTTCTTGTTTACTGGGCCAAGGGTGGCTCTGCAGGGTTGAGAGGGAATCTCTTAGGGAGAGCAAGTTCTGACTGAAGATCAAGATTTCTAACATAGGAGTAAAAGACAAAAATGTATTTTTAAGTGAAAAAACCAAAGATTTACTTATTCACCCAATGAATACTTACTGAGCAACAAACAATTAATCAGACATTGCCCTCCCAAGATTTGCACTTGGTAGTTCTATCTCAGCCCTCAGGCATGCAGCATGGTTTCTCCTAAAAGCACTGGATTATAGTACTCAGGGCATGGACTTTGTATGCAGACTAGATTTGAGTGCCAAATGTGCTATTTGTTGTATAGCTGTATGATCTTGGACAAGTTGCTTCTCTGGATTTCTCATCTCAGTTATGTCATCTGTAAAATTGGAATAATAATAGTATTATTTTATAGGGCAGTTGTGAAGATTAAGACAAATACAGCAATGCATATAAAGAAAGCACTTACGGGGCCGTGAATATAGTTCAATGGTAGAGCACGTGCTCAGAATGTACAGGGTCCTGGGATCCATCCTCAACACCACACATCAAAACAGCCCTTTGCACAAAGTCTATTCTGTAATAGATACAAAAATATAGTGATAGTAAAATAATAGGAAGTCCCCTTCTCAGATTATTCCTCCTCTTCTTCTTGACGTATTCATGTCTTTTCTGACTTTAAAGTCTTGGGCAAAATTTGTGTTCTATGAGAAGTCTTTTTTGGCTAACATTTTATCCTGATGTTTCCTTACCTGGATTCCTTTATATATAATTTAGAACATGTTAATTTGCTTTTTCTATGTATTATCATCTGTATCATTCCTGGGTTCTTACTATAAACTAATAGATTCAGAGATTAAACATAAAAGAATATCAGTCTTTCATGTAGAACAAAAAAATTTCTTCAGCTGAAACCCTTGTGGTCACCTATTTGCTGATGAGCACTGTCAGTTACAGGGAACTTATGATCTCCTAAGAGTCCATTATTGGACAATTAAAGTTTTGGGGAAATTATTTTTTAACTACATCAAACTTCTCTGTAACTTTCACACATTGTTCTTTTTTATTTTAAAGAGAATAACATAAAACAAAACAAAACAACAAAGCAGAGCAGAGTAAAACAATGCAAATAACACAAGATTTCAGAAAAAGCAGGAGATCAACAGTGGCTACCATCATACATTGTTCTTAGTTCTGTTTTCCTGAACTACGTAGCACATCAGTGTTTACTACCTAAAGTCTCTATTGACTGCATAATTCAGTCAGTTACTAATCAGTGGTATTGATTTGGACATTTTTTAACAATGGGTGAATCTAAATTTCAATAATTTTCTCTATATTGTTGGGAAAAGGATATTCCTCTCCTTTTTGAGAAATTATTTATTTTTTACATTTTTATTCTGGAGATCAAATCTAATGCTTTGCATATGCCAGCTCCTACCCTCTTGTGACTTCAATTTTTATGCCTGGGAGAAGGATTTTGGAACTGTCACTTCTGTAATATGATTTTGGGAGGCCCCAGGAATCCCCCTGACTGACAATATTTTCTTCCCTATTGATGCACTGTCTAAAATGTCACTCATCATTAAAGCAGAATTCTTTTGGATTTAAAAATCTATAAGTCTTGAGTACTTTTAAAAGGCATATAGTCCTAGGAAAGATAGCTTCATAAGCTTAACAGCAAAGATTAATGCATTGATAGCAACCAGAGTATAAAAATAGATTGGGTGATGGATTATCTGGAAGCAATACTAGACTACCAGAGATCTGGTGAGCTTGTTTAATTCATCTTAGTATATCTAACATTTAACTAGTGACTGACTCAGAGTAGGCCCTAAGTGATTAATAAGTAAGATTATGAAAAATTAATGAATGAGTGGCTGGAGATGCAGCTCAGTGATACAGCACTTGTCTAGCTTGTGTGAGACTCTGGGTTCTGTCCACAGCACTGATAAACAAGGATGAGGTTGAAAGTGAAAGTGTCTCCTTTCCTCCAAATGAATATTACCTACTTCACAATTCTACCTATAGCCATTCAATTGTGGTTAACACCAGAAAGGTTGGGGTCCCTCCGTTTGATGATGCTTTGCTGATTTTAACAAAATGTTCTTTTAAATCTATGGTCCCTCCCTATAACTAGTGTCTCATCTTTAGCTGGCAGTCAGGACATGACTTCTTTGTTAAGCTGTTTCTATATAAAGCCTTGGCAATAGGAACTGCCTAGATTACCACCAGTGATTCACACAGCTGCGCAGAATGCTTACACCCACACAGTGTCATGGAATTAAAGAACCAGCCTACAGTTCAGATCTTGTTTCACTGCACGATATTGTGGAGTTAACTTTATATTCTTTAACTTAGCTATATAAGCTATTTTAGATGTAGTGATCTGCAAAATAGTAGGTGAGTTTGGATAAAGCACGAAACCGCACTAATTCTCATCTATGTTTAAGTTTTAAAAAACGATGGTATTATCATTGAGAGGAGTGATGAGATGATGTACTTTCTGAGAACAGAAACTTACTCAGCAGTATATAAAAGCAACTATTTCCTGCAAATGATCTTTGCCTATTCATTAAAGCAGTTCCAGCAGTGCTTCTCTCTTGCATCATTTTAGTAAAATCTCATTTATTTCATTGTATCACTTGAAATTAATGCCGTGTTTTCTGTTTTGTTAAAAATTGAAGAGGGAGACCTATCTGACAGCAAGTTTCTGAACTATGGTGGGTATTTTTTAAATACAGAAAATTAATATTTTCAGATATATACAGTATGGTTATCAAAGCTAATGAAATGCAGAAATCTTTTTGAAGAACAATATGAATTATTGGAATAATCGTCCAGTTGCTTTTGTGCAAATGAATGCTTCCTAAAATGCTACAAAAATTTTTTTCTCGTATTCCTAATATAGCACATATATACAATACAAATTTTCTTTCATCATGGAAATGAATCCTAATCTTTCTTTATTCTGTATACTTGAACAATGAAAAAAGTTAAGTCTAATTTTATGCTAACTTCTTATGGGAATATTTATATGTCCCTACAGTAAGATCTTGGAGATAATATTTTTTAGCCTTCCAGGATCATATATCCTGTGTTAATTTGCTTGATGTCACTATAACAAATAGCTGAAAGAACCAATTTATTTAAAATGTTTGTTTTGGCTCGTGGTTTCAGAGGTTTCAATCTACAGTCTCTTGGCCACATTGCTTTTAGGCCTATGGCAGGATAGGACTTCATGGCAGGCAGCATGTAGTATAGTGAAGCTGCTCAACTCAAGGTGTGGATGCAGAAGAGAGGAAGAGACTAAGGCCCTAAAACTCCCTTTTAAAGGCATTCTCTCATTGACCCAAACACCTCCTACCAGGCCTAACCTCTTAAATGTTCTACCACCAAGCTAGGGAACAAGCCTTTTCCTCCTTTGTAGACACTCAAGATCCAAACCATGGGATACCCTGTTTGTATTTTAAAAAACAAAATATTGCTCAGAATAGAAGAAACTCAAGTCTTACTTTCTACAAATAAAATGCCAAGAACAAACAAAACACCACTGTCCTAAATTTATTTTGAAAAAATTTAATCACAACTGAAATTGAATTCTAATTTTTGAGAAGCTAAACAATAAATTACCATGTTCTACTGAAATATGAAAAAATACATAATCCCAATTCCTTTAATTTGGTTGTTTTTCTAACCTGAGTCACTTTCAACCTAGTCTTTGACATAACACTAACATCCTTAGCCAAAGCACAGCAGTGAAGTTTAATACATAACAAAAGGCTGAGTTCTAGTGCTCTGAATACTACATTTGTGACTGCTATTATTTATTGTTAAAATAGCATAAGTAATTGAGAATATTTTAGGAAATCCAGAGGACTCTGATTTAATTGAGCGATTTCACTTGAATGAGTCCAGAAGAGTTAATTTCATAAAATTAAAACATTTTTGACTCTTAGGGATATGAAAAGCTGATCTGGATATAGAACAATAGTCTCTCTAGGTTCTGTTTAGTTTCCTGACTTGCCTCTTATGAAGCCATAAGAGGGAATATGTGGCAAACAAGAATGTGGTTGACATGTACAGTTTGTACAGATGAACTAAATATAACCCCATCTGACTGAGGGAAGTTGTTGGAAAGATATTTGCTATGTTACCACACAGGATCTTGGGACAATTTTTTTTTTCCATACTGGAAATCAAACTCAGAACCTCACGCTTGCCAGGCAGGTGCTGTGCCACAGAGCTATATCCTCAGCCTAGAAAATATTTTGATCCATAACTAATATATAAATAATTTTTGCTAAAGAAAACACTGAATCTAATTATCTGTTTTCCTCCATAACCAAAACACAAACTAATAGTAATATGTACTTATTTATAGGAGTAGGCCTCAGATATCTCCCAGTGACGAGGGTGGGATAAGTGAAAAATACAGCTTTGCAAACCCTACAAATGTCTTGAATTAATATGCACCTCTTCGCAGGCATCTTCCTGTGAATGGTGGGATTTTTTTATTGGCTTATACATTTATGAAGTGATTACCTTAATATGAGATCATCTTGTTTCATAAAATACAGGAGAACTCCTAAGTGCATAACAAAGTTTTAGTTTATTTGGGCCTAGATAATATTTTAAATCTTCTTTTTCATAGTAGCTAAGTAAGCTAGACTTATCTGTATGAGAGGACTTGTGAATTCATGTTTGAGTTTATTCATAACATATAGTTATAATGGAATTCCTTTTCTCAACTCACTGTACAACTGGATGACACAGCATTTTTTAAATCAACTTTATGAAAGAAAGGCCCAGCAGAGGGCATGTTGAGCATCTTTATAACCAATCTAAACACCTCAGTACTTGTCTCAAACATATTTAAATGGTAATTTATATTGTTGTCTGAAGTGAAATTCCCAATGTCTTTTGCTACCATATGGCAACTATTTCAGTTAAGAAAACACAAAGGTGGGCTAGGGATTTAGCTCAGTGGCCTAAGTGCCTGCCTCACACGTGCAAGGTCATGAGTTGATCCCCAGTACCCCCCCAAAAAAAACCCCACAAAGGCATTCAGTTAGCCAATGTCAGCAAAACAGACTTGAATAAAACAAAAATCAATCTAATTGACTATTTTAAAGCCAGGCATCTTAAAGATGCAAATAATTTCCCAGAATGAGTAATACCAGTAAGTTCATAGATACTTTTTTGTGGCCACACACTCATGGGAATACAGTGCCATACAGAACATTAATATGTTGTTATAGCATTATTTTAACCATCTTCATGTGGCTACTCCATTGGCACTGTTTAAATCCCAGACTAACTTTGATCATTCAGCATACTTCGGAGTCATCTCTTAAAGATGTAAAAGGAATTCTTGCATAGAACATAATATGAAAGTGTGCTGAAAAATGAATTTCAAACCCAACTCCAAATGTCTTTGATTATCTGCTCTTTTGTATTGTCTGTATCACTGCTTGCCATCTACTGGTATCTATAATTGAGATCCGACTCAATTCTTTTTTAAGGGATGAGGTGACTCTGAGACACCTACACCTTGTTTTAGGTAAAAAACGAAGTCCAACTCATTAAAAAAAGGTGATTTCAAAACCGGAAAAAAAAACCAGGAAGGCAAAGATACTGTTTATGATTTAAGAGTTTAATTCTTAGTCAGGGGTGATGGCTGAGTATGATCCCAGCACTTGAGAGGTTGAGGTAAGAAGATTGGCAGCCTGGGCTAACAAAGAGACACTGTTTCAAAAAGGAAAAGAATACAATTCTCCTAAGAGAGAAAAGTCATCAGAGTTTTGGTAAATGGCTACCACTTTAAGCATGAATACCTTCCATTCTGCAATACTAGACAGGCTACCGTCAACCAGAAACTATAATGAAGCAGATTACTTCAAGACGTGTTCTCTTAAATTTTCTCCAATTTTTTTCTGCCTACATTTCCAAAATGTTACTCAACTCAGCTATTTATTTTCCCATCACAGCACTGAAAATTTTGTTCTTTTTCCTTCTATTGTAACAACCAGTGTGTCCATATCATACATGTTTGGGGTTTTTGGGTGTTATTGTTGTTGTTGGTTTGGTTTGGTTTGGTTTGGTTTGATTTTTTGTCTTTTTGAGAAAGGGTCTTGCTATGCAGTTCAGGTTGGCCTTGATTTCACTTTGTAGCCCAGGCTGGTCTCAAACTCACACTAATCCTCATGCCTCAGCCTCCCAAGTGCTGAGATTACAGGTGTGTGCCTCTATACTCAGTCATGCATGTCTACATGATATTAAAATAAAGGATACTAGTTGAACAAAGCAATTGAATGTTTTACTTTTAACCAATTGTACTGATGTTACAGACAAGCCTCCCTCCTGACCGTCTCTTAATATCTGTTCTTTATCTAGGTTCATCCCCCAAAATACTCCATATACTTGAAATAATTATTTGCAGATGCCAACCCTCTGTTCTTGTGTCACAGTATCTGATATTATTAAAATTTAATATTGATAGCTTACTTCATTTAAAAAGTATTTAAATAAGCTCCTTTGTTAAACTCAATGCAAAATAAATCATTCAATGACAAAAGTAGAATCACCTGAAGAGGTATTCTTAGCTAGATGTTGTTGGGGACCATATAGAGTATTTATGTAATTGAAATATTCTTGAAGTTATAAGTACAAGGAGTTGATTTTTTTAATAAAAGCAAATCTTATCCTAAATATGCTAGAACAATACTGTTCATTAAAATATTCTGCACTTATACAAAATTTAATCTCTGTGTCTAACATGTAGCCACAAGCCCCCATGGCTGTTGTTTGAATTGTGCCTTAATGTGATCGAAGAACTGAATGCTGAATTTTATGTAATTTTTAAGTAACCAAGTGAGGTCATCAGCTATCATATTTGTACAGTATAGTAGTAAATGAACGCTGACATGCGGTCATTGGATAAACTTCATGAGTTCTATGAACTTCCTTGAAATTGTGCTCAAATCTGTGTGTTCATTTATTCTGTGCATATGTTCCATCAAATTTTCAGAGGTGACTCTGGCATCAAAAAGCTTAAAAAATACTATAGCAGAAGTAGAAATTATTTCCTTTGTTTGGGCTTTATGGTTCCTGGCAACAAAGTTAAAACCAAAAAAAAGAATAAATTTTAATGTTTTTATGTCATAGGAAAACATCCATATTCCCCAGCCAAAAGTACTAATAATAATTTCATAAAGCTAAATTCAAATAACACAGTATACATTTTTATAACCAACATGTGTATTTATGTTTTAACTTTTTTTTTTTGGTACTGAGGATTGAACTCACGATCTCATGCTTGCTAAGCAGGCATTTACGCAGCTGAGGTAAACCCCTGGCCCCTGTTTTTTAACTTTTTATTTTGAGAAAATTGTAGATTCACATGCAATTGTTAAAAAGCAGATTCTCTACTCTTCATGTAATTTTTCACATTTGTATCACCTTGTATCACTACAGTATACTACTACAATCAAAAAATTGAAATTAATTCAGGAATCCCATCCTGTTGGGATTTCACTTTTTTTCCATGCACTCATTTACCTGCTCTATGAAATTTTATCACATGTTTAGATTCATCTGACCACCACCACAGTCAAAATGCAGAACAATTCCATTGCCAAAAGGCTCCCTTGAGTTGTACTTTTATAGCCACGTGCTCTTCCACTCTGCATAACCCCTTGTTAAATCTAAGCAACCACTAATCTGTTCTTCATTTCCATTGTTTTGTTGTTTCAGAAATATTGCTGTCATATAATATGTGACCTTTTTGGATTGCCTTTTATCACTTAGTATAATTCTCTGGAAATTCAACCACATTGTTGTATATATTGATACGCCCTTCTCTTTTATCACTGGCTGGTATTCCATTATATGTATGTACCATGGTTTGTTTTACGATTCACTCATTGAAGGACATTTGAGTTTTTCCAGTGTTGTTGATTATGAATGATATAGCTATGAAAATTTGTGGGCAGCTTTTGGTTAATGTAATTTTTCATCTATCTGGGATAAAGGATTATGACTGAAACTGTTAGTTTCACATTGAGTTTTATAAGAAATAGCCACTTTTCCCTATTTGATGTACCATTTTATATTCCCACCAAAAATTTATGTGAAATCCAGATTCTTTACATCTTCTCCATCATTTGGTGATGCCACATTTTATGTTAATTTTAGCCATTCTGGTATGTATGCAATGGTATTACATTAAGGTTTTAATTTGCATTTCCCTAATGGCTAATAATGTTACCTCTTTCCATGTGGTTATTTGCCATCTGTAAAACCTGCTTAGTGAAATGCCTACACATGTCCTATAATCTGGAGGAAAAAAAGATCCAAAATAGGAATTTTTTTACATAGGAATTTGAGAAATATCAGTGGATGCTGTGGTTTTTCAAAAGAAAGGAATGCTGTTCAACTGGGATTTTTACAATTATCTATCTACTAAGATTAGATGTCATAATGTTAACTCTTACTCCACTGCAAGTGTTTCCACAGAGGACTAGAAAAATAAGATCAAGGAATAGTGCTTGGCTTTCTGATACCTTTATTATAGAAATAATTGAGTGAATACAAATGGAGAAACAAGAGAGCCTTTTATAGCAGTTATTTTTCTCATTGCTGAGACAAAATACTTGACACCAAAATTAAAGGGGAAAAGGTTTTTTGGCTCACAGTTTGTAGAGGTTTCAATCCATTGTCAACTGGCTCCAAAACAAGATGGTATGGCAGACAGGCCTCACAGAGGAGAAACAGTTCATGGCAGGTAGAAGGTGGCAAAATAAGAAGGTGGGGGGGGGCGTTAACAGCATCTTTCTGCCTCTTATATCTTATCCAAGCTATTGAGGCTGCATAGCACTTACACCCTTAAAACTAGTGTCCTTGAGCTTAGTATTGTACCGTGAATCACATACCAGCTCCGTCATCTCTGAAAAAGCCCCACCTGTGACTGCATGGGGGGATATTCAGACACAAGATATAACAACAGGTATTAAATTCAGTCATTTAGTGAATGCTCTTTTTAGCAAGTACTTGCAGTGCAGGTATTTTATGTCTTTGGTATGCTTTGGATATAGTCATATGTCGTTCTTTGCCCTGTTTTAAGTGGCACACAGATTTTAAAAGTCATGTTCACTTTGATAGAGCACAGTGTACTTCACCTCAGGGAGAGCAGCTGAGTTACCTCCAGGCAAAACTACTGCTGTCCTTGAACTAGAGATTGAATCAAAAATCTGCAATGACTTTCTACTGCCTAATGAATCAAGACCAACTCCCAAACATGTTATTCAAAATCAATAAAGCCCTAACCTGCTCTTCCTATTTCCTCTTCTCTTGTGCTCTAGCTAAACTGAAAGCTAAACTGTGAACTTTTGTTCCTGCTGTGTTTTTTCACTAAAATACCTTGCCTCATCATGTATGCTTATCAAAACCTCACCTATCGCTTAAGGCCCTGCTCAGATGTTCCTTTCTCCATGAAACAGCACATAATTCCTTGAGTCAGAGGCAAACATTCCTGTCTCTACATTCACACAGGACTTTGTACCCCTACAAAACTATCTGACCACACTTTTGTTTAAATGCCATGCCAACTCAATAACATGGATGAGTCTCAAGTGCATTTAGTGAAATGAAGTCAGGCACAAAAAGCTACATACTGAATGGCTCAATTTATATGACATTCTGGAAAAGGAAAAATCATAGGGAAACAAAACATGAGAGGTTGCCAGGAGTTAGGAGGAGGAGGGCTATACTAAAAAGGCGTAGCAGAAATTTTAGGGATGATGAAATTGTTTTATATCTTGATTGTGAGAGTGGTTGTTGCAACTATGGAAGTTTGTAAAAACTTACAGAACTATATACTAAAAGGGGTAAATTTTACTTTCTGTGAACTATTCCTTAATAAAAGCCGTTAAGGGAAAACTCATACCAACTAGGCAGAAAAACATATAGCCTGCTCTTGAGTTGTTATAGTCCATTTATTTGCCCTTCCAATAGATTCAGTGTACTAGGTAAGACATTGGAATATAAAGAAGAAATATATATGGTTCATCCGCTCAAAAATCTGTTGCTGGAGCTGGGCATGGTGACTCACGCCTGTAATCCCAGAACTTGGGAGGCTGAGGCAGGAGGATCGTTGCAAGTTGGAGACAAATTTAGGCTACAAGTGAGCTCAAGGCCAGCCTGAATTACATAGAGAGATCCTGCCTCAAAAAGACAAAAAAAAAAGATCTGTTGATGGTGAAGGAGATGCTTCACCATTATATATATATATATATATATATATATATATATATATATAGTAATTATGTGTGAAACTGTGGACATTGCCAAAGTAGCTCAGTAGTAGAACACTGACCATGCAAGAGCATGGCATAGCATGCAAGAGGCCATGAGTTTGATCCCCAGCACTGTAAAATAATGTACAATGGAGATGTTGAGGAGGCAGTGGTCAGTTCCACCTAAATCATTAAGGGTCTATAATTTCAAGTTAAGAAATTTTTATTTTATTAAA
Organism: Hydrochoerus hydrochaeris; assembly: GCA_004027455.1. Lineage (NCBI taxonomy): Eukaryota > Metazoa > Chordata > Mammalia > Rodentia > Hydrochaeridae > Hydrochoerus > Hydrochoerus hydrochaeris. Next base: position 68,494 of record PVLA01007714.1, on the reverse strand, counting down.
TATGTAATGAGAAATAACAAAATCATGGATTTTAGAAAGCATAATTCATCTGTAATATGAAGCATAATGTGGAGATCAAGATATGGAGATCAATTGGAAGGCTAAGCAGAAATATCATGTGTCCATTAGTTGACATTAGACTACACTTTCAAATTAAAATTTGTATCATTGATAATCTAGGTGCATGTTGGCTATAACAAATTAAAGGCCCACAAAAGTTTTCTTCATACAATTTACCTCCAGTATATAGATATTTAGTGGAAGGACTTTCTTGCATTCATCTTTTTATCTTCCCCAGTAACTATCACTTGGCATTGTAGACAATAGAATCTTTTAAAAATGTATAATATTCTAATGAATAAATTAGAGTGTGGGTGTATTTTCTTTGAAACTCATTGAAACTGAAAAATAGGAAATTATAAATCTTGTACAGCAAAAATAATTCTTCCTTATAACTTTGTATGTCAGTCTTAAGGGTCACTGTTGGTAACAAAAATATGAATTGTTTACCTTAATTAGCATACTGACTTCAGTGATCAGTTGGGATTAATCTAGCATATTTTTCCCTACATTTCTTTATTGAAAATCACTTTATTCTTTGCTTGTTTGCTACTACCTAACACAGCCTGTAGTGTATGACAAGGGAAAGATTATTTAGAAAAGAAAGCAGTTGACTGTTGCCTCTGTTTTGGAACTTGAAAATCTTTGATGAGAATGCTATATATTTGGCCTATTTTTTATAGGTCAGCCTGCTTTCTGGAGTGTGTGTGCTGAAAAGTTCTCGTTCTATCTTTAATACAACCAAGTAGAAGACTTGAAAACCATAAAAGGGTTATGCCCTAAACACCATGTAAGGCCCAAACATATGCTCTTATCAGGTTTCTAAACACCTTGCCATCACCAGAGAAAAACCACACCATTTATAGTGAGATCACTGGAAGTAAACTTGGTAGACTCTTCTTCAAACAAACAAAAACTCAAGCTTTCAATTTCTGCCCTCTTTTTTTCCACATAAAGCAAACATTGCTGAACGATTTCACTGTGTCTTGTAAAAGGCTTTCTGTGGCTCTGAAGTTGAAAACATCCAGAATGTTAAGCATTTACTGATTTCTGTTTCTGAGTTAGTTTGCTGTGGAAAACAAAATACTGTGATATGATCTGCACCTAAAGTTACACAGAAACAGCTTCGAAAAGTGTACCTAGCTCTTTCTTAATTGGAAAATTGTCAGCTGAAGGAGAAGTGGTTTTATGGATGCCAGGATATGCTTTAGTTAGCTCTATATAGCTTGACTTTTTTTTCCTTTTATTGCTCCTGTTAGTATTTTTCCCCATTAAAGATCCTTTACTATTTATACTGCATAATTGTGGTAAAATTAAAACTAATTTGATAGCCATAAACTACCCTTTTGTAGAAGGCCCATTTGTCCCTTGCCTATTTCCTGCTACCAACATAGTCATAACATTTATTTAATTCTGTAGTGACAATTTAATTACTGTGTGGAAAATGAATGGCAAGCTAGCCAATTTTGGTTGTCTTAACTATGTGCTAGCACCTGGTCACTTATTGCCAGATACTTGTTTACTCCAAGTTATTGATCATTTTTGAGCCCTGGGCAGCTGCAGCTAATCCTAATGCATATAGTTGGCAGCTGTGACTTTGTGACTTTGCCCCTTGGAATACAAAGGTGGCTGCCTTTGCCCACACTCACACAGATTTTAGCTTTTAAAGGGCAAGTCTTAGACTCAATAGATGATTGTTATTATGCATTACCATGGAAGGATGTTTATTCTTTTCATTTATTTCTGAAGCTTTCATTTTTTTTTCTCAAATTGGATATTCATTTAAATTTCTATTTCATTTTTATAGGCAAATAATAATTACATATATACATGGAATACAATATGATTTTAAAATAACTGGATATAGTGGAATGATCAAAGAGGATAGCTTAAAAAAATAAAAGATAATAAGTAAGGCGATTTTTTTTCAAATGGGGAGGGGAATAAGATGGAGGGAAAGCAGGAGGATGGAAATAAAGAACAAAGAATAGAAACAGAGTTCTTGAAAATGTGAAGGGAAACCAAGAATTGGAAGGATCAAATGGGAGATGTTAGAAGATGAAAAAATAATTAATACGTGTTATATTCATGTACCAACTCCCCATGAAGAATGTGATCATTATGTATTACAAACTTATACTAGTAAAAAAAAATTAAAAGTCAGGCTAATTAACACATACATTGGGCTGAGGATGGAGCTCAGAGATAGAGTGCTTACCTAGCATATGTGAGGCCCTCACTTCATTTTCTCATCACCAAAGAGACAGAGACAGAGACATTGATAGAGACAGAAAGAAAAAGGAGGAGGAGGAGGAAGGGAAAACCTCATATGCATTACCTCAAATACTTATCATTTCTTTGTGATTGTTAAAATTTCTTTGTGATGTTTAAAATCCATTATTTTACCTATTTTGAAAAATACATTAACTATCATATTGTCACCACACAGTGTAAGAGATCGCCAGAAACAGTTCATCTTATCTAACTGAAAATTTTTACCCTTTATTCAACAACCCCATTTACCCCATCCACATAGCCCTGATCCTCAGCCTCTTGACATCTCTATTCTCCCTACCTCCATGGGAGTTTGACGTTTTAGATTGCACATGTAAGTGAGATGATGTGGTATTTGTTTCAGTGTGCCTCGCTCATTCCACTTAATATAATATCCTCTAGACTCATTTCTGGTTTGAAAAATGAAGAATTTCCTGATTTTTAAAGGTTGAATTGGCTGAATTATATTCCATTGTGTATATGTACCAATTTGCATTTTCCATATTTAAGTCATTATGCATAGTGCTACAAAGTATATGGCAGTGCAGACATCTCTTCTACATACTGATATAATGTCCTTTGAGTATATGCCAAGTATTGAAATTGCTGGATCACACGGCACCATAGTTCTATTTTTAGGTGCTTTTTCTAAGTAACCTACATACTCTTTTCCATAATGGCTGTACTAATGTACATTCCCAGGAACAGAGAACAGAGGACAGGTATTCTCTTTTCTCCACATCCTCACTAACACTTACCTTTTTTTTTTAGTAGCCACTGTAACACACATGTAATGATAGCTCATTGTGGTTTTGACTTGCATTTCCCTGATTATTAGTGATGCTGCATATCTTTTCACATATCCATTGGACATTTGTATGTCTTCTTTTGACAAACATGTATTCAGGTCCTTTGCTCATTTTTGAATAAGGTTGCTTTCTTGTTGAGTTGTTTGAATTCCTTGCATATTTTAGATATTAGCCCCTTACATGAGGTATGATTACCAAACATTTTCTTCCATTCTACTGGGTTTTCTCGTCACTCTGTTTATTGTTTTTCTTTTATGTCCAGAAACATTTTAGTTTGATGTAATCTCATTTGTCTGCTTTTACTTTCATTGCCTGTGTTTCTGTTGCATAGCAAAGAAAACACTATACTGACCAATGCCATTGAACATATATTTTCTTCTAGAAGTTTCACAGATTCAGCTCTCAGGTACTTAATCCATTGTGAGTTGATTCTTATATGAGGTGAGATAGGATTTCCATTCTTCTGCATGTGGATATACAGTTTTTCCAACATCATGTATTGGAAATCTTTTCTTTCCCCATTGTGTATTCTTGATACCTTTGTCAAAAATCAATGATCATAGTTGCATAAATTGATTTCTGTGCATTGTATCCTACTGTTCAATGTGTTTGTTTTTATGTTAGTACAATGTTTTGATTGCTATAGTTTTATAATATATATTAAAATCAAATGGTGTTATGAGTGCAGCTTTGCTCTTTTTGTTCAAAATTTCTTTGCTTTGGCTATTTGTGGTCATTTGTAGTTCCATACAAATTTTAAGATTTTTTTCTGTTTCTGTGAAGAATGATATTGAAATTTGGTAAGGATTTCATTGGATCCTTATCAAAATAATGGTATCACTTATGGTTTAACAATATTATTTTTTTCTACCCATGAATACAGACCTTTCATGTATGTGTGTTGCCTTCAATATCTTCTTTTAAGTTTATTTGTTCTATTAGTACATGTTTGCAATACATGCAGTTTACAATCATCTTAGGGAGTGAATATATGTACATAACATAGTTTGATTCATTTCTTAATTTCCTTCCCTTTCTTGTCCTCTAAATCCTCTTTCCCCATTTTTGTTGTTGTCAGTATTATTAATCTTATATCATGTTTGTGATATATAATGTTTCCATTCTTTCATCAATGTTTCATAGCTTTCAGTGATTCTATGTAAATGATCATGTTGTTAGCAAACTTTTTGTCATGTAGTTGTTTGCTTCTTCCTTTGCTATTTTGAATGCTTTTATTTCCCCTGATTACCCAAATGCTCTGGTTATGACTTCCACTACTATGTTTTACAGAAAGAGAATGGGCATCTTTGTTCTTGTTCTTGTTCTTGAAAGCTTTCAAATTTTCATCATTGACTTTGACTATGGATTTGTCATACATGCCTTATATTGAGGAACATCCCTTCTATAATTAATTGTTGACAGCTTTTATCATGAAAGGATGTTGAATTTTATCATGTGGGGATTTTTTTGTATCTATTAAGACAATCATATTGTATTTGTTCTTCGTTCTTTCAAAAAGGTGAATCACATTTATTGATTTGTATATGTTGAGCCATCCTTTGGGATCTCATTTGACCATAGTGTTTGAAGGGATGTTTGTTCTCTTTTGTGTTTGCAGTTTTGGGAATCAAAGCTAGGGCCTTGTGAATGCTATGCAAGCAGTCTACCACTGTACTATCCTCCCATTCCTGGATATTAATACTTACTGGTTTTTTATGCCCCAGTACTAGTAGCAATTATCAAATGAGGTTGCTTTTAAAAAGGAATTTTCTTTGTAGGTTAAAAAAAGCATTTTAAAAAGCTCTTTTCTGATGTACTAAACTGGTCCTATCCATGGCTCCAAGGCCTGATTCCCTTCAATGGCTGTCTTTCATCCATGGAAGTGACAAGATCATAGATATTTATTTTAGATATACAGTCATGTGCCACATGTGTTTTGAGCACTAATGGGTTGCATGTATGATGGTGGTCCCACAAGATTATAATGGAGCTAAAAAAAAAACAAAAGACAAAGTCCAATCACTAAATAAACACAAAACTAAAGAAGAGGTAAGAGAAAAAGAAATGGAATAAAGAAAAACAAAGAAAATTCACAGAGAAAGTTTCAGTAGTAACATTTGCAGAGCTCAAAATATTCCTTAAAAATGTTTTGAAACATGTACCACAACTCCAAAAGGTTTTCATTAATAGAGTGGAACATTCATGGAACATTCATGAAAAAGCAAGCAAATCTATGGTTTAAAAAAGAAACAAACCATGCAAACCAAATGGATGAATTTCTGAAAAAGAACAATGCATCCTCAAGAAGCACTTCATGGAGGTCCTTCCTGAGTATTCCAGAAGAAGGTATTGTTGTTATAAAAGGTGACAGCTTCGTGCATATTATTACCACCGAAGACTTTCCAGTGTGACAAGATGTGGAGGTAAAAGAAAGAGACATTGATGGTCCTGACCCTGTATAGCTCTAGGACAAAGTATGTGTTTATGTCTTACTTTTTACAAAGTTGAAACATTCAAATAAAAAAATTAAAAATAAATAAAAGCTAAAATAATGAGGCTACAAAGTACATTTGTATAGTTCTGTACAATACATTTGTTTTAAGCTAAGTATTATTATGAGTTAAAAATTAATTTTAAAGTTTAAAAAGTTACAGTAAGCTAAGGTTAAATTACAGTTGAAGAAAGATAAATATTTTCTATAAATTTAGCATAGCTTACATATGTAGTATTTATGTCTACAATTGTATGCAGTACTCTCCTAGGCCTTCACATGTACTTTCCACTCACTCACGGACTCAGTTAGTGCCCTATATGGGTTTACCATTTTTATATTTTATTTAGTATTTTACTCAATCTTTTCTCTGTTTAGTTTTAGATACATAAACAACATTGTATTGTAGTTGCCTACCATATTAGTACCCTAATATGTTACACAGATTTGTAGCTAAAGAGCAATAGGGTAAACCATCTAGCCTGAATGTGTGATAGCTGTACCATCTATGTTTAAGATCATTCTATGATGTCCAAACAATAGTGAAATCACCTACCAATACATTTTTAGAATGTGTCCTCATAGTTAAGCAATGCATGATAGTAATATCTGATTTGCTAGGCTTTAACCTAATGGCATATTAAGTAGTTTAAGAGATACACATTCAATTTATTATTATTAACATCTTTATTAGATAGTTGAAAAAGAAGAGATAGAGATTTCCTTCATGTCACATTTCAGGTCAATAACAAGGTTAAAAGTTAAAACAGACTAGAATTAGTTCTATAGCACATTATATTGGGAGTGTTATATTGGGATCTGATTAATGGATTGGAAATAAACTTCAAATTGTAGTCATTTTTGTAGGGCATAATTCATTTCACTAAAAACATTTTTCTCTCTCATCTTTTCCAGATTTTTTTTATTCTCTTGTGGTTGCAGATTTAATTCTTTCGGAATCTTTGTCTTACTTGAAATATGAAAAAGAAAGATGAGACTGCATGAGACCAGATCAGTTTTCCATGTAGGTTGGCTTCCATAGCACAATGAACAGACCACTTACTTCCACAATTCCTTCAGCACCTCTTCTACCCAAATTTCCCCAGAAGCCATTCCTGCTCTCATGTCTTGAGCCATTCTTCACTCTTACTTTCTTTTTGGTGATCTGTGATCTTATTAAATCATTTCCTATACTCAACACAGCTAATCTGACACCCAGTGGCAGTCAAGTGGACAATTTTATCTCAAGTTTTCTGCAGTATCCTCCAGCAGTATACCTTTTCTGTGCCAGTTTTCATCAGTGTGCACAAAACACCCTTTCTACACATAGTACAGCTTCAGGCACTCCTCTCCACACACTCATGTGGGCAAACATCTACAACTGAATATTAGATATTGATAAGTCATTGTGAAGCACTTGACTAGATGTATTCTCATATTCTTTGTTCTCTAGGATTCCTGGGGGTGCTCATCAGGAGCAGGGGTAAAGGTGTTCTTGTTACTGGATATGACTGAAAAATACCTATCCTTTATACCTTGTGATAATATCTGTATGTATACAGGGGAATGACAATGGCATGGAATTGGGAATCATACATACCCCTGTATGAAGCTCAGTTCTGCCACTTACTATTTCACCTTTCCTTACTTCATTTTCCTCATCTGAAAAAAATAGAAATTATAAAAGAATATTACACATTATCTGTTGTAAGAACCAAAGGATATAATTAACATTTGTAAAGTATCTGGTACATCATAGTAGGTTCTCAATAAATACAAGGGATTTTCCCCCTGCCTTTATTTTTCAAGTAGTGTTGTATAAGGTAGAAAGTGGTATAATAAGAAGAGTGTAGTTAGACAGGGTGTCAAATTCCAATTCGGTTATTTAGTACCATGGTGACCTCAACAACTTACTTGATCTGAGCCTCAGTTTCTTCTTCTATAAGATATAACATATAATACTAGTATGAAGTACTTGGCTCTTAATGGTAGCTATTAGTAATGAGTATAAGAAAACCAAGATCCATCCATTTTCCTAAAAGTGACTCAATTGTATGCTTTTATTGGCTGAGTAATATTCCATATATATATATATATATATATATATATATATATATATCACATTTCCTTTATTCATTCATTTGTTGGTGAGCCCATGGATTGTGACTCTATAAAACAGGTATGCATATATCACTACAATATGATATCTTGAACACTTTCAAAGAGATATCCAGAAAAGGTATAACTCGATCAAATGGAGTTTCTATTTTTATTTTTTGATAAAGCTCTATATTTATTTTCACAGTGGTTATATTAGTTTACATTCTTACCAATAATGTAGAAGGGTTCCTGTTTCCCCACAATCTTTCCAGTATTTGCTATTCTTTGTGTTCTTGATGGTAGCTATTCTTTGTGGAATAAGATAGAATATCACTATTTTTTTGATTTCCATTTCTCTGATGGCCAGAGATGCTGAACAATTTTTATGTATTTATTGGTCATTTGTACTTTGTCTTTTAATAATTATTTATTCATTTCAGTTGCCCATTTTTTGATTAATCTTTTGGGGGATGTATTTTTTTTTAGTATTTTATATACTCTAGGTATTAGTCTTCTGTTTGAGGAGTAGATGGCAAAATTTTTCCCCATTCTCTAAGTTTTCTCCTCACTTTGTTGGTTGTTTTCTTTGCTATGAACAAGCTTTTAAATTTTATATAATCCCATTTGTTGATTTTTTTATATTATTTCATCAAGGTTCTGTTCAGAAACCCCTTGCCTAAGACTGTCTTCAAGAATTGTATCTATTTTATCTTCCAGCAGATTCAGTGTTTCTATTTTTATATCTAAGTCTTTGATCCATTTTGATTTTATTTCAATACAGTGTGAAAAATATGGTTCTAAATTCCTTCTTTTACATATGTATAGTCAGTTTTCCCAGCACCCTTTGATACAGAGGCTATCTTTTCTCCAGTGTATGTTTTTGTTCTTTATGTCAAAGATCAGATGGTTAAATATGCTTGGAGTTGTTTCAGCACACTTAATTTTACTCCACTGATATACCTGTCTGTTTCTATGCTAATACTGTGTGGGTTTTATCACTGTAGCTTTGTAATATAACTTGAAATCCAGGATTGTGGTGTCTCCTTCTTTGCTCGTGTTTCTCATGGCACTAGTCTGGGTCTCCTCTGATCCCATATAAATTTCTGGGTTGTTTTTTCTAGTTCTGTGAAGAATGTTGTTGGTATTTTGATTGGCTTTATACTAAACTATATATAAGTTTTGGTTATATGGCCACTTTGACAATATTTGTTCCCCAGTTTTTCAGTGATTATACAGCAATTTGAGTTGACTGAGGCTCTACATTTGCAAGTGATGTTATAGCATTAGGATATATGCTGAGTCATAACATTTTGAGTCATATTGTTTTGTTTGTATGTTCCTTCTGTCCACACCCCCACTACTTTCTTCTTCCTAATCATACAGTAGCTGACTAGAGTAGAATTTCGTTGTCATATCTTGCCCAAACATTCTGTACACCTATGCTCTTAAGCTATGTAGCCACAATATCAGTGAGATGCCAGGGCACCAGTTGTTTCTGGTTGTACTTTGTCAGTTACTTAATGGTAAGACGCCAGATATAAAGTTCTAATTTTTGCAGACATATTGGGGATTCAATGCTATTGTCCATTTCTACGTGTCTGCAGAAACTCAGCATGATAGGAAACTTAATCTGCCACAGTGGTGCCCTGCTGTTGCTCCTGCAGGACACGGCTGTGTTTATGAGTTTGTCATTAGACAGTACACTATTCAGGGCAGCTTTCAGTTTGGTATTGCTCATACAGATATTTGGCAGGGTTGGCATCTGTGGTAGGGTTTGAGGAATTCACAAAGGCTCCTGACACAAATATAACTCCCTCAGTGGTCACAGTGCCTGAAATGCGCACAAGAAATACTTTACTTGAACTTTCTTTCATTGCTATAAAGCAATGTTAGAATGTGAGTTTTCCAGAGGGAACATAGTGAGTCATTTTCTGTTATTAATACTTAGAGTCAGAACTCTGTGAAAATTGTTTCTGTTCCTAGCTATAAGACTAGGTAGGTTGCTCACTCTCTCTGAGCCTTTGTACTCTTCTGCAAAAATGGAGTTAATAATATGTGAAAATTAAAGGAGATAAACATGTAAAGCACATAGTACATGGTCATTTAATAGTAGCTGTTATTAGCCTTGGGGAGAGTAGCACTCTGAAGGAAATATGTATAGGGCTAGTCCAGTAATGGTGAAACTTTCAGAGCTTTCACTCATACAACAACCTGCTGTGGCACACATACCATAGATTCACCATCACTAGACTACTAGATTTGGTTTGTCAAGAGTTAGGTAAGGTTTGCTACAGAGACACTGCTCAGAGCAAAAGCAGAAGTGGAATAGGAAGAAGAGGATTGACTGAAGGAAAGTAAAACTACATTTTCATGAATGCTCCATAAAGAAAAGTGTAGCCCTACTCAGCATGCAGTGTTTTATGAGGTAGTGAGCTCTTCCACTGGAAGTGTTCAAGCAGAGGATGGTGTCTAGCTACCTGGCATAAATTCTCTAGTCTACTCCAGGGCTTCTCAAACACATATGTATGGGGATCATCTGAAAATCCTATTAAAGATGGGTTCTGATTCAGTTTGTCTGGGATGGGATCCGTGCTTCTGCACTTTTAACTAGCCCCTTGATGGTCGTGATGCTTCTGGTCAACAAACTTCACTCTGAGTAGTAAGGCTGTTGTTGCATTGTGCAAATAACTTGCAATGAGACAGAAAGATATGAGGAAAGCCAGAGAATTACCAGAGTGGAAAGAATTTGATGCAAATGAGATATACAATCTGTCTTTCAACTTTGTAAGCTTTGAAAATTGATTGGTATATAACTAGAGACTAGGCTCCTGGGAACTGATTCACACTTAACCAAATTCACAAGAGACCAATATGTAAGCCAGAATGTCAATTGATTAATTTATAATGAGAAGCATAACTTCCAAATGGAGATGATACTAATGTTTGATGATCAGTGCATTATCTCCCTGTAGGCATATTTACATAAGGAGCTAAACGACAATAGGAGGTTGCTTGGTGAGGATGCACTCAGAGCAGAAGGAGTTGATAAGATGATTTTAATAGTTCACATCATCAAGCTGTGATAGTATGAGATCTGCACTCCACAGTTGCGTTGAACCTTCAAAATAGATCTGGAGATCTTAGCCTCGCCACTAGTCTCTCTGCCTACCAGTTTTGCCCTCACACAAACCAGATTGAACTATTTAAGCACAGATCCGATATTATTCATATGTTTAACATTTTAAACTTATTACAAAGAGTATAAAATATACAGAAAAATTGAAAAATAATGGACATCCTTATATCAGCAATAGTTACCATTGTTGCCATATTTGGTTTCTGTATGTGGGTGTTCGAGTGATATGTGTACTGAGTTCATACTCTTTAACACAGTTTTCAAACCATTCCTGTTCTAGTACAACCTGCTTGACTAGCTTCATGTTGTTTGGCTCACCTTGGACAACTTACATTCTAATCATACTGAACTATTGAATATAAGTTTCCTGAAAGTTCTCTGGGGTTCTCATATATTATTGCTTATGCCCGAAGAATATTGCTTTCTTTGCTTGGGTAACTCTTTTTTCTTAAAAACTCAGCCCCATGCATGTTGTTATACCATGAGGTGCTTTTCACAATCATAGCATTTATTACTTTATATTGTTATTTTTCTTTTACCTTTTTCTTCTGTCCCTCTAAAACTGTGAACTCTTTGAAAGAAAGAACTCTTTCCTTTATCTCTATATGCCCCTATATTGCACTAATAAGTGTTCAGTAATCAGAAAACTGCACACCACAAAGTTTTACCTGATTGCACCTTAAGCACCTCAAGATCAGCATGTCTAAAGTGAATTTATCTCTTCTCCTGTCCACTGGACACATAAAACCCTCCTCTATCATTCCCTGAAGGAATGCCATTCAGTCTTCAAAGCTAAGGGTTTCAGAGCAACCCCTAACTCCTCTTTTTATTTTGTTCCCCAAACCTACTTCCAGAATGCCTCCACTCTGTCCACTTCTCTTTTTATCTATCTAGTCCAGTCCACCTTCACCTCCCATCTGGAGCACTCCCAACAGTCCTCTATCTGGGCTCTCAGCTTCTACTCTTCTCCTCTCCAATCTATTATCTACAGAGAAGTCATGATGATCTCCAAATTTGAGATCTGATTTTACTCCCTACTTAATACCTGGTTATATTCTTCTTTTATTTTGGATAAGGTTCAAACTCTCTATATCTACCCAATGGATTTTCAAAAACCGACCCTTGTGTGCTTTTTCAACTTTATCTCTTACCATTTCCCCATTTGTACTCTAGATTCTAACCATTTTATACCTTCAAAGCCTGTGGTAATTTGTAGTTCCCAACATTTTCAATTTCATATTTCAATGCCTTTTCTTGTGTTGTTCTCTGACTAGAAAGGTTAATCATCTCAAATTCAGCACAGATGTAACCCCTTATCTCCTGTTCTGGGTTATATGCCTCTTCTCCATTATCTGCTACAGCCATGTGCATACCATACCTCTCACATCATGTACATACATTACTGTAACTGCACTTACCATTTTACTTGTCTGTGTGTGTGTGTGTGTGTGTGTGTGTGTGTGTGTGTAAGGGCAGGGACACAGGGTCTTGATATGCATTCCAGGATGAACTTGAATTCACTATGTGGTCCAGGCTGGCCTGGAACTCACTGTGATCCTTTTGCCTCAGCCTCTTAATTACTTGACTTTTTCATTAAAGCTAATTTATGAGCTCTTTGAGAGGACACTTGATGCCTTATTTGATGTCTTACCCCAATATTCAGTTCTGGCATATAGTAGGTGTATAACAAATGTTTGCACAAGAAAATGATGAATGGATATGCACTAGTAAATATATCTTTATGAAGAGATATCTCATAAATTATCTCCTTTCATTTGAACACATTGTTTCTTCAAGGTACAATAAAGTTTGCTACTATTCAAGAAAGATTGCTTGGTTGAATTTTGAGGGTGTTCATCATAAACAAATTGTGACAGTTTCTTGAATTGTACCATTTATTAGAGTATTCCTACTCATTTCTTTTCTTCTTGGTAATTTTAATCTCACAGATTAACATTATCAATATTTAGAGATACTGTTCTATTGAACACACACATCCATCTCCCCACCCTGATTTCTAAAGCCCCTTTCAAAACTTAGGGATCATGTTTTATAAGACCACCCATTTATTTATATTCTAGGTACTGTTTAGTAAATTGTGTTAATATGTATTAAGTAAATGCCAGGCCAGAGATTAAGGGAAGTACCTGGGAATTTAACAAGTGTTGGACTGAATAAAGTAAATATTTCTTGAACTGAGAAAGTAGCTAAAACCAAACATTTTAAACATCATTTTCTCCACTTAGTGCCTCAAAGTAATAACTTTAAGATTTTTCTATAAGTACTGTGACCCCAAACCTGTTTAATAATAATAATAATAATAGTGAGTGTTTAACACCTGACTTTTACACTCTACTAAGCACTGTTCTAAGTGATTCACATGTATGAAGTAATTTAATCATCTGAACTCTATGAAGTAGGTACTATTACAATTTCCATTTTACAAATGAAGAAGCAATTGAGGCACAGGAAGTAAGTTTCCCAAGGTCCAAAGTTATTTATAACTGCCAGAAACCAAGTGTATTAATTCAGTTTACTTCAATATTCACGTATTGAGCTTCAGTAAAGATAACTGACAGAGTAAAAAGAAATTGTGCACATAAGAAAGTATAAATTATAATTCAATAGTGACATGCGTGAATTGCCTAGGTGGGTTTGGCTCCTTTCAATTAGTGGAAATGGAAATTGATGTAGTGTCATGAATGATGCAGGAATATCTGTTTTGGTGAATAGGCTTCTGTGGAAGGTGTGAAAAAAGAAAGGGCTTACTTAGAAGAGATGTGAAAATGATAATACTTTTTTAAGGACCAAGCTTTCTTTTAGAAGAGGAATTTGATGCCACATATTTAGACGGGGGTGGGGGTGGGGGGAGGATAGGAAGAAATTGGTGTGTAAGGTTCTTGTTAGGAACAGGAAAGGAAAAAGTATGGGGGTATGGAGAAAAAAGTGGCAGATAACTTGCTTTTCCTTGCCCATGGTCTAGAGAATCAGTAAACACCCAACCTCAAGTATTACCCACCTACCCAAATCCTCTTGATTACAACTCAGAGCCTTCAGATCTGCCGCTATTTAGAAGAATTTTAACATTTCGGCACCTTAAACTCGAAACGCCCTTTAGGGAAATGTTAGGAGAGATTGAAGTATTTGTGCAATTTAGAACAGATTCCAATCCTATGTTTACGGATTGTATACTTCATCGCCTGTGCAACCCTTCTATGTTTACGGATTGTATACTTCATCGCCTGTGCATGCTCATAAAACAACGTGACACCTGGCCACACAACCTCAGCGGCCACTGTAATGCTTTCCCATCCTGTTACCCTTTTAAGAGGCGGATCCCGCAGTGTCCTTTCCACCCCCTCAGCCACCTCTACCCCAGGTCGTCTGGGAGGAGCTTCAAGCTAAAGCTTCTGAGCCCGCCGAGGCGCCGCCGCTGTAGCTGAGGGGACTGGAGCTTACAGGAACTGCGTCGGCTGCAACCTCTCTACTGACGCTACGTGCCTCGCGACTGCGACCTTGCTAGCTGTGCGCCAGTCTCTGTCCGTCTGCTCCCCACCTGGCACACACCTGGTCAAGGCCGGGGTCCTGCCAAGCGCCAGTAGGGAGCCAGTGCCACTGGCCCAAGGGAAACGCGGAGCGTGCGCGCCATGGGGCCGCCGCCCGGGACCAGGGTCTCCTGCTGCGGTGACTGCGGCTCTTCCCGATTTCTGGCGTGGTGCTTTCTACTAGCTCTGAGTCCTCACGCCCCGGGCTCCAGGGGGGCAGAAGCTGTGTGGACCGCGTACCTCAACGTGTCCTGGCGAGTTCCGCACACTGGAGTGAACCGCACCGTGTGGGAACTGAGCGAAGAGGGAGTGTATGGCCAGGATTCTCCACTGGAGCCTGTGGCTGGGGTCCTGGTACCGCCCGACGGGCCCGGAGCACTAAACGCCTGTAACCCACACACGAATTTTACAATACCCACGGTTTGGGGAAGCACTGTACAAGTGTCTTGGCTGGCCCTTATCCAACGCGGCGGGGGTTGCACCTTCGCAGACAAAATCCATCTGGCGTACGAGAGGGGGGCGTCTGGAGCCGTCATCTTTAACTTCCCGGGGACCCGCAATGAAGTCATCCCCATGTCTCACCCTGGTGAGTGCAACTACTAAATTGAACCCCTTAAAACCTCTGCTCTGACCAGTTTCTCCCATTTTCCTGACTGCCTTCCTCTCCTTACCTCCCCGTGCCTGAAGGAAAATGGGTGCCCTTTTTCTTACCAATGTGTGGGCCAATGTCTTCCCTGAGATTCACCAGGAATGGGGATTGGTCAGAAAAGAAAATCCTTCAGAATTTGCCTTCCTCCTAAAAAAGAGTAAGGCAAACTGGGTAAAACTGTTTCTGGGCTCTGCGTCTCCTTTTCCTTGTGGTTTACAAGGATACCTTGCCTTGAATTGAGAAGTAGTGCGCATATGCTTTTAAGCAGAGGGGGAGAAGATGGCCTAGAAACCCTCTTCTTTATTCCTTGCTGTATTACACTAGATTGTCTTCTCCTCTCTCCCTGTTTTTTTTTCCTCCATGTTTCCTAGGTATCAGATAAAAGATTTTATTACTGTGCCCTGTTAACCTCATTGCAATTTTGGTGGGAAATTTGCTTGGTTTTTGGGATCTTCTGTGCCCAGTGGTCTCTTGTTCTGAGTGATTGTTGGTATGTTGCCTTTGAAATTCCTGATTTAAATTATTGAGTTCCCAAGCAGGGGATTAGGGTTACTAAAAAGAAGTCTGTTATGCATGAGGACCGTAAAGGCCTAGACTTTTTAAAAGTAGTCCAGGTAGTTCTTAAATTTGTAGAGGTGAAATAGGTTGCTATTCCTCTTCCTTTAGTTATCCTTCCAGAAATCTCCCTGTTCATGAGTAAGTATCCATACCATATGTATACAGTGGCTCTAGGCCTTGAAGGGCAAAGGAAAAAAATTCAGAGAGAAAAAAACCATGTAAGAGCAGTATCTATTGTGGTTAAGAGTCAGTCCTCAAATCAGACCTTGATTCCAATTTCTGCTCCATTGCTTTCTAGTCCTGTGACCTTGGGAAACTTATTTGAAATCTTTGACTCTGGATACCCTCATCAGCCAAATAGGAATAAATAATAAAAGGGCCAGAGATTTGGCTCATGACATAAAGCACCTGCCTGGCAAGCACGAGGTCATGAGTTCGATCCTCGTTACTACCAAAAAATAAAAGGAATAAATAATAAGAAAGAAAGAAAAAGAAATAACTTATTCATGGATTTGCCTTGAGGATAAAATGAAATAAAGCCTTAAAGAGTTTAGGACAGTACAACACATTATTCACTCTTGCTAAGATTAACTGATATGGATTAGCTTTCCAGGAGTCACTGGGGAGAAGAATCTGCTTACTTAACAACTAGAGGTTGTGTTTTTTCTTAAAACAGTATGACAGGCTCTGCCTAGAGAACACTTACATTGAGTGACTCGGTCTCATAATGGAAAGACCACTGAAGTGGAACTCAGGAATCTTGAGGTCTTTTAGTCCCTTTTTCATGTATATCAGCTTTGTGACCTTGTAGAAGTTATTCATATGTCAAATGATAATGAAGAGGTGGAGACGGTGGTGGTGAAGTCTGCAGAACATGCAGAGATAAAAGGGAACTAGATGAACTCTTAAGATTCCCTCTAACTCTGAAATCCTGCAATTCTTGAATTTGGTATATTAATTAAAGGAGAAACTGTATCTCTCTTAGTTGATAATTCACTGATTAGAATGGAATTACTTTTTAATAGCTAGTAAAAATGAATAATAAGGCTAAGTAAATTTTAAAGCCTTTACATTTCTGTTGATCATCTAAATGTAAGGGTTTTACTTTGTCTCCTCCCACCAAGATTCATTTGCATGAATAATTCATAATTGAAGAGTATACTTTAATTAGAGTTCCTACTTATATATTTTCTTTACACTTCTGTTAAGAACAGTTATCTGATAGCTTTAGGAGACAAAAAAATTAACTTTTGTTGAGCTCATACAATGTGCTAGGCATTTTACATATATATTACACTTTATTGACAAGTGCTGTGGTATGCTAGGAAAAGCACAGACACTGCAGGCGAGATTGAGAATCAAATTCTGGATTTACCACACAATAGCCTTGTGTTCTTGTCAGATTATTTTATAGACTAACTTTTCCCATCTGTAAAATGGAGATATTTATGTTGTCGTGGTTGCCAAAGATGATATATGTAAACACCTGACTGAAAATAATCAGAAAATGAATGTTAATTGTTGTAATAGGTTAATGCTAATGGTTTGCAAACATATATGCAAAGATGTATGATTATTCAACAATTTAAGATATGATTACATTGGGAATCTAATTATGGCTGTTGTGTTTCAGGATATTATATAGGAATAAAGCCCTAAATACTGATCCATTAATTAAAATACATTCAGAAAGGTATTGTGATACATTACAGACTTATTATCCAAATAATTGTTGAGGCAAATATTATCACTAAACTAACTAGCCAAAACAGCTAACAAGATAATTGAAGTATAAAATTATATTTCTACCTTGAACTCGTGGAAAAACTATTTTTCAACACAGGGGATAATTACTTTTCATTTTACCCACATGTGTTATTGAGTATTTATTTGCAAAGTTCTGTGTTGTTCTACACATTGCTGAGAAGAAGCCTAAGAAGGCTTCCTGTTAACAGCAGTTTATCTTGTATCATAGTGGCAGAAAGGTAGGACTGAGGTTTAAGGTTTGAATAACTCATAATATATTACTACCAGTTGCACAGGGACTAGGAAATGTGTAAAAGTAATTGCCCTCCTCTTTGTTTACAAATTTTCTCTTCAGGGACTCTCACAGGGGCCTGTACTTGAATTGTTTCTCCTTTGTTCCGGTTTGTGCTGACTATCCACACTCAGTCGTCTGATGACAAAGATATGTTTGCTTCAAGTAATAGAACTGGTTTAAAATAGTTGCTCTAAATTTTTCGTTTAGCAGAGGGAACAGTCATTTTTATGTATTCTAAAATTTCATAAAAGATAGTTGTAGCCTAGCATTGACCCATGCAATTTATATTTGTGTTTTATTCAGATTATAAAGTAGTCAGAAAATCTTGATTTCTGACTATAAATGGTAGATATTTATTAACAGCTTGCCTTGGAGTCTCTGGATATACATATTATAATCAAATTGATTGAGAAACCTGGAAGGAAATTGGGAATAATTTTTGATTTCAAAATTTAATTAACATTCAGAGTCCTTACATTAAATATGAAAATCATATAAGAAGCTAAGCACTGAAACAAACTAAAAGATAGATTGTCACAGAGACACACATAAGCATTCCCTTACTCTTGCGCAAATAACGTTCATCTTTCTTGGAGTAAATGGGCCTGAGCCTTCCCTGCTAATTGAGGACAGCCTGCAAGTTGAAATAATGTGTGTACTTGCTTGTACATTTCTCTTAAAGTCAACATGTGCAAGCATGAATTTATTGAAAGACTCATATAAAGCTACAACCTTTATAATCCATGACACATTTATAAGAATTTGAAAACCATTCAAAAGTGCAGCAGGACAAGAATTATTCTTGCAGGCTATAAAAGGGAATGAACCAAGCAGTGTAAGTTAATGATCTGGTGATCTCTGATATACAAAAAAGTTTGGTGATCTTTGATATACAAAACAGTTTGTGTACATTGTTGAAAGACAATAGAGTTACCACTTACTATTTTTAAATCCATAAATTAATACAGCATATCAGCAGAGCCAAAAGACAAAAATCACATGATCATCTCATTAGTACAGGAAGAACATTTGACAAAGAACTTGTTCATGATAAAAAACTACACAAAATCGGAATATATGGTCTTTATCTCAATCTGATAAAATGATCCGTGACAAACTAATAGCCAATATCATACTAAATGAACAAAAAATGAAAGCTTTCACTCTGAAGACAGAAACAAGACAAGGATGTCCACTATCACTGCTCCTATTTAATAGTTCTGGAAACATTGACCAGAGCAATTAGAAAAGAGACAGAAATAAAACGAATAAAGATAGGAAAGGAGGAAGTTAAATTATCATTATTCGAAGATGACATGACAGTGTACATAGAAGACCCCAAAAATTCCAATGAAAGGTTTGTGGATTTAATAATCGAATGCAGTAGTGTAGCTGGATACAAAGTTACCATGGAAAAATCAATAGCATTCCTGTACATAAACAATAAACTCATTGAGAGAGAAATTAAGGAAACCACACCATTGACAATACCATATGAAAAAATGAAATACTTAGGAATCAATCTAGCACAGAAAGTAAAAGATCTGTATACTGAAAATTTTTACAATACTCTGAAAAAAGATATCAAGGAGGATATCAAAAAATGGAAAGATATCTCTTGCTCATGGATAGGAAGAACTAATGTAATGAAAATGGCCATTCTCCCAAATTGTACATATTTAATGCAATCCTGAACAAAATATCATTAACATACCTCCCAGAACTACAGAAAATATTCCTAGAATTTGTCTGAAACCAAAAGAGACCTACAATAGCAAAGGCAATCCTGGGCAACAAAGGCAGTGCAGGAGGCATCATAATCCTTGACTTGAAATTATACTATAAACTTAATGTTTATAGCAGTACAATTTCTAATAGCTAAATTTTGGAAATAACTCAAATGCTCAACAACTGAGGAATGGATAAAAAAGATGTGGGTTTTTTATGCAATGGAGTACTACTCAGCCACAAAGGATATGCTGGAGCCTTTTATGGGTAAATGGATGCAACTTGAGACCATACTCATAAGTGAAATAAGCCAGATTCACATGTGTAAACATTGTACTGTCTCCCTTGTGGAAAAATTGAAAGAGTAAATAAAGTGCAAAATGTACAGTAGATATTTTGAAACAGGAAGAAATTGTTCAAAATGAAAAAGAAACTAGGGTGGGTGAAAGGGGAAGGACAGTAAGAGAAAGGGAAAAAATGCAAGTCAGTTATACTCTTAGTGCCTCTTAATTCATTAAAAAGAAAGTTTTCCACTAATATTGAAAGGAGAAATTTTTATGCCCATATCTTGTACCCTATGCAACTACTTTAAAGATAACAACATGTAGTATATTAATTATTGTTTTTTCCTGTTATTTTGTTGTGAAATTTAGTTTTACCTTTTCTCTGTAAAATACAAATAAAATACAAATCAATGTTGGTATATTTAGTATCCTCCCACTAAATAAAATATATAATAAGTTACAAAAAACAAAGTACAGCAATGTTGATAAATCATAAGTAAACATTAATAATATGACTGTAGCCACATGCAGTGGTGTACCCCTATAATACCAGATGCTTGGGAGCCTGAGTGGGAGAATCGCTTGAGTCCCAGCTGGGTAGCAAAGCAATCCTTGCTCAAAAAAAGAAAATAGTGTGACTATAGCAACAATAGGAACAAAGTATATTTAATAATTGAAATGGGAGAGAAGACAAGATGGCCAATCAGTGAGCAACAAAATACAAAGCCTCCTGGGAGAAACAACCCATTTGCCAGAATAAAACACCCTGGAGAGACCCAGACAGAGGGAGATGGATCCTCTTGACACAGGAAGAAATTAAAACATAAAAAAGCTCATCAAATACTTTAGGACTACAACTGAAACAGCTGAAGATTGCAGGATGCGGCGTTTTCACAGTGACCTGCCAAGTTTGCTCCAGCTTGAATCCACGGCCGGCAGGGAGAGCCACCCAAACTCGTTCCCGCCACCAATCACAGGAAGCACAGCAGCCCTGAAGTTGGGGGTTCATGAGCCCAATGGAGAGCAGAACCGGTGAAGGGACCTTCATTAATCCAAGGTCAGTGCTGGGAATGAGACCCACCCCATGGGAAGGGTGCAACCAAATGGGCGACATGTTGGAATCAGGCAAGAGGAGCCTGAACTGGGAGTGACAGTGACTTCAGTTGTTTGCTCCCTCCCAAAAGCAGATTCGTTGGATTTGCTTGGACTGGGCTGCAACCCTGGCTGGGACCCAATGAGCCATCCCAAATCGATTCCCTGTGCTTACCACACACTAACTTGGTGAAGATCCCTAAAGTTTGGCTGGCCTGGTGGGGAGGGGCAGGCATACGCAGCCTCTGCTTATGTCTTAGTGACAAGAGCAGGCAGGAGAGGGCATAGGTCCTTCGCCAGCATGCTTCCTAGGAAACATGGCCAACAGGGAAGGGGGCTGGGACCTGCACTCTAACCTGTGTGGAGGAAGCCAGGGCTATGACAGGAGAGAGAGGCAGGAGGAGGACCCCAGCCCAGAACCCTGAGAGCACTGATCCAGGAGAAGGAAAAACAAGGGAGACTGAGGGCAGCAAACACACAACATCAGACATGGCTTCAATGGACATTAAGACATATCTTCGGGACTTTGTAGACGAGCTCAAAACTGAAATAATAAATCAGGTAAAGCAAGATATGAGTAGAGTAATAAAAGAAATGCTCTCAGGAAGCATCTCTCAGGATGATACAGACAGAAGAAGGGAGGAACACAAAAAAAGGAAAGAAACATTAGATAAAGAATGCAAAAAATATAGAATATATGAAGCAGATTCAAAGAGACTACCAGGAAATTAAAAACTCCATTGAAAGCCGGCAAAATGCCTTAAAAGAAACTAAGGATAGACTAGCAAAACTTGAAGACAAGTTTGCAATGTGTGATCATGAAAGGAAAGATCTCCTAAAAACAACAAGGAAATAGGCAGTAACAATACAAAGCCTAGAAGATAAGAGAATCTACAAGTTAAGAATAAGAAAGGTGAACCAAGAGGCAGGAATACATACAGGCAAATTACAAAGTCTATTCATGGAAATAAAGGAAAACTTCCCAAGCATGGGAAAAGAAAATGGCATTCAATTATGTGAGGCATACAGAACTCCAGCCACCTACAACCAAAATAGATCTACACCCAGACATATAATAATCAAGAAACCAGAAATTCAGTATATAAACAGAATATTAAAAGCCGTCAGAGAAAAAAAACAGATTACCTATAAAGGTAAGCCCATCAGAATCACGGCTGACTTCTCAACACAGACCTTCAGATCAAGAAGAGCTTGGAGCGAAGTCTTCCAAGCCCTAAAAGAAAATAACCTCCAGCCCAGATTGATGTACCCTGCAATACTGTCACTAGAAATTAATGGAGAAACAAGATGCTTCCATGACAAAGAGGAACAGGGTGAGTTTGTGACCACCAATCCAACCCTACAGAGAATACTGAAGGACATTCTAGAGAGAAAAAAAATACCAGGATTTTAAGAACAGTGGCAGAAAGGCCTCAATGAGTGGGGTAGGCAGTAGAATGAAGGAGAAAACTAGACAAAGGCTGAAAAATAGCAAAGCAGAAGTGAGGCAGAGAAGGATAACCAGAATCGCTAACATAGATGGCCTTGATATACTATATTGTTAATAGTGAACCAGGATTTAAAACCCGCATTACTCACACTACTCTGATTAGATGTATTAGATTCTGTTCCAGTCATTACCTCTACTAGATTTGAGGGCACAGACAATAATCCCGAAAATAACAGGATATAGTATGGTAATCGCTCTTAATTTCCTATTAACTTAATCTAAAGCTCTGTAAAACATACACTGTTTTACCATGACTGATCGTAATTGAATCTGGTTTGTTGGATCGCTGTTTTGTATTGATAGGTTTTATTCAAATCTGTTATGATTGATAGTATCAAGTTGAGAATATAGGCAACTGCACTTAAGATGACAAGATCCACTAGAATATCCACTCTGGTTTGATTATTACCTGCCTTTGAAGTTTTACACTGTGTACAATGTTTTATTTTTACTAATATTGTTATTTACTGCTTTACTCAATTATACTGCTATATTCAATTATGCCTGATGATATAGGCATTCTATTGAAGATAATAAGAAACAACACAGTAATCATTGTAGATCACCTTGTACTGTGGTTTTATATGACTTTTTGCTTTCATGTTTTTATAGGAATTTGTTTTGTTTTATCTTGCTAAGTTTTGTTATTTCCCTCTAATACAGAAAGGATAGAAATGCATGTAGAGATTCATTCATGTGTAGCTGTTTACACTGTTACTGTTTGACTATCTACTTTGTATGCTTTAATTTTGTAACTTGAACAACTATTTCTAAGAGGACAATATGTAATTTATTAACTAGTGATTTCTTATTGTGATTGTTCTCATTGCTGAGTAGCTCGCGACCTTACTGTTGTTGAGGATAGCTGTAGTACTTTTCAGGAGAGCCCTGGTCCTTATTTTGAGCCTTGCTTCTTTGGCTCTAGTACAGAACCATCAGCCTGCTAGCACAGGTCCTTCACCCTGCTGGCACAGACTTTCTGGCTTCCACCACTGACCTTTGGGCCTTCCCAGTGAAGATTGGTGAAATAGATGTGCATGAGTCATTGTCATAGGCTCTAAATTTTCAGCTGAACTCATGCAGGTTATTGCCATGGGATGCAGGCACTTGGCTGGCTTTTCTAGTTCTTCAGTATTGTGGACAGATTTCCCGCACTTTCTTTTGTGTTTGACTTCTTGAGTGATCATTATAAATAATACTATAAATTATGTTTCCTATATGTAATTGTCCTCCTTGCAACCCCTGACTACAACAGACATTAATACTTAAGATAAATATAATTAGGTCTGGTGATCTCTCCTGTGCTTGAAGGATGTGTTACAAGGTGTTCCACTGATGCACTGATGTGTGAGATCATGAATAGTGCCAAATTCTCTCTCTCTCTTTCTCTTTCTGTCTCTCTCATTATATATATATATATATATATACATATATGAATATATATATAATGTTTTTATGCATATTGGCTTATGGTAAACTTTATAAATTAGGCACAGTAAGTGATGAACAACAATAATAAATTTTAAAAATAACAACATAGTCCTAATGTTATTTAAAACTTACATATTTCTTACTTCCAGGATTTTTCTGTATATATTTTTGGGCTGCCAATAACTGAAACTGCAGAAAGTGAAATCATGAATAAGCGAGAACTACTATACTTAAAATGTGTCATTCCAGCATTTTGAGAGGCTGAGACAAGAGGATTGTAAGTTCAAGTCCTACCTGGAAAATTTAACACCTCAGTGAGGCCCTGTTTCAAAATAAAAGAGTAAAAACAACACTATGTTCAATCCACAGTACCAAAAAATTACGTTCATCAAACATTTCACATGTGTCATGTGCCAGTTACTCTGCAAAATGCTGTACATACAATGATGGTAGTGTCTCTAAACTGAACAAATTCATAGTTTAGCAAATGTTCAGTAAACCAGATAACTTCAAGAGAATTCTGTACTAGGGTAGAGTAAAGGTGGTATAAATAAGCCACATGAGACAGAATCTCATAAAAGATAGTTGAACTTTATTCCATAGGTGAAGTGAATTTTATAAGAATATTTAGGAAAAGAATAATATTTTTAAATTTTTGAACAATGAACTACTGATGTCTTCAGAAAAGAAAAAAGAAAAATTATCTGATAGCCACAAGGAGAAAGTATTAGAAGGCTAAGACTGGTGTCTTGGAGACCAGTTATGAGTTTGTTAGTAGTGATTTAGGTGAGTGACTGATGACAAAGATATATTATAACAGGAAAAGAATAGGACTTTTTCTGCCATTGCTAATTTTTAAAATTCTCCATATGAAGTACATTACGTACTGAATAATTATATTGGTAGAATTTTTCTGTGTATGGTAGAGAATTAGCATGGAATTAGATTATTATCTTGAAACTACTTGATCTTCACATCATTTAAACTATAAACAAACTCTAAGCCAATTGTTTCCAAGGTGTGATCCACATACGAGACATACAGACCACATACAGCAAAATAACACATGAAACTTGTTAAATCTGTAAATATCCATACCCTGCACTAGGCACACTGAATCAGGAACTAGGACTCAGGGAGCTCAATGCTTTAACAAGTTTCCAGGTAATTCTCATGCATATTGAGGTTTTAGGATCATTGATTCTAGACCATAAAGTCAAAACTATTTTCGTAATAATATTTAAACATTATTTTCCTTCTTCACTGTGTTGATTTTTACATAAATGATCAGTGAGTAAAACTGCTGGTATCTTAAATTAAGATAGGGCACCACACTGTGTTAATTGTATCTCTCTATCCTATGTACTTACAGGGAAAAGAAAATACCAATTTTATCCAAGAATGTTTTTAATACATCAAAATAATGATTAATGTTAAACTGTACCTCACACAATATACATAAATATAATTTTCTGCTTGATTAAATGAGAAGTAGGCATAAACCAATTTTGTAGCACACCAAAGTATGATGTTTACCTAGAAAAGAACATGCATCATAAGAATTGTCAACTGAACGATTTTCTCCAAACAACCTCTTGAAGATTGAACTTGAAGATTGACTGACAAAATGCAATTATTCATACTTAAGAATTTGGAAGACCTTTTCTTGAAAATGAAAAGTGAACACTCAAAAATCAATAGTACTCCTGTACATGAACAACAAACTCACTGAGACAGATATAACAGACACCATACCCTTCACAGTAACATCAAAAAAAATGAAATACTTAGGAATCAATCTAACAAAGAAAGTAAAAGATCTATTCAGTGAAAACTACAATACTCTGAAAAAAGAAATAGAAGAGTATCTCAGAAAATGGAAAGACAATCCTTGTTCATGAATAGGAAGAACAAACATTGTGAAAATGGCCATTCTCCCAAAATTGTTCTACAGATTTAATACCACTAGCATACATCATAGAGCTAGAGAAATCTCTCCTAAAATTCATCTGGAACCAGAAGAGACCTAGAATAGCAAAGGCAATTCTGGACAACAAAGGCATGGCAGGAGACATCACAATCCCTGACTTGAAGTTATACTACAAAGCTGCTGTGATAAAATCAGCATACTACTGGAATAAAAACAGACCTAAAGATCAGTGGAATAGGTTAGAAGATATGAAAACAAGTACAAACACATTCAGCCACCTATCTTTGACCAAGGAGCCAGACATGTTCACTGGAAGAAAGATAGCCTCTTCAATAAGTGGTGCTGGAAAAACTGGCTTCTTATATGCCAAAAGCTAAAACTAGACCCACAAAACTAAAGTCAAAATGGAATAAAGATCTAAATATTAAAACAGAAACACTAAATCTGCTGGAAGACAAAGTAGGCAGAAGTCTTGAAGTCATAGGGGTAAGCAGAGTATTCATGAACAAAAGTCAATTGGCACAAGAAATACTTCAAAGAATCAACAACTGGGATCTCGTGTTTTTAAACAGTTTTTGCATGTCAAAAGAAATCTCCAACAGAGTAAAAAGAAAACTCAAAAATTGGGAAAAAATCTTAAGTCAACTGTCCCTCAGACAAAGGACTTCTATCTGGAACATATGAAGAGCTAAAAAAAAATCAGATCCTTGAAATTCAAAGACCCAATCAAAAAATCAGCACCTGTGATTAATACACACTTCTCAGATGAAGAAATACAAATAGCAAATAAATATATGAAAAAAATGTTCAGCATCATTGGCCACTTGAGAAATACAAATTAAAACAACAGTGAGATTCCATCTCACTCCAGAAAGGATGGCCAGGATCAAGAAAACCACCAACAATAAATGCTGGAGTGGCTGTGGGGAAAAGGGAATTTTTCTATATCACTGGGAAGAGTGTAGACTGGTGCAACCACTATGGAAATCAGTCTGGCTGTTCCTCAAAAAGCTGGGATTAGAAGTTCCATTTGACCCAGCTATTCTACTCCTGGGCATATTCCCAAAAGAATTCAAAACATCATACCACAGTGACATATGTACACCCGTGTTTGTAACAGTACAATTTGTAATAGCCAGTTATTGGAAATTATGTATATATCCATCAACTGAGGAATGGGTAAAGAGGACGTGGTATTGTTATGCAATGGAATACTACACAGCTATAAAGAAGGATCACATTGAGGCTTTTATAGGTAAATGGATGTGACTTGAGACCATACTCATAAGTTAAACAAATCAAACTCACATGTGTAAATACCATATTGTCTCCCTAGTGTAAGAAATTGAAAGAGTAAAGAAGATACAAAATGTTCAATAAATATTGTGAAAGAGTTAGAAACTGCTCAAAGAGGAAAAAATAACTCAGTAGGGAAAACGAAAAAGGAAGGGAAAAGATTTATGTTTTTGATATAAATCTGTATATATACACTTAAGATAGCTACTATGATTGTACTATTAATTCTATTCTTGAAAAAACAGCTAACATTCATAGGATTAGATCAATTATTCATGTTTATGTCTTGTAATCTGAGTCAGTGTTTTGACGATAACGATGCGAAATAACAACCTTAGTTATGTTCCTACCACCTTGTTTTGAAAGTCTATGTTATTGTTTTGGGCTCTTTGTTATTTATTTGTCTCTTTTTTCTTGTATTTGATTTTGTTTTATTTTGTTTTTCCCTCTTAATACAGAAATGATAGATGTATAAATATAAGCTTATGCATGCCTAGATCTTCTCCTAAAGAGTTTAGAAGAATTGATTTTATTACTTATGATGGTATGAACAGCTCCTTAGAAGAAAATGAGAGTTATGGTAGCCATTGCTGATTTTCTATAATCTTGTTCTTAAGTCCAGTATTGCTTTTATTCTTTGTTTTGATTGGTTTTAGTCTGTTTTGTATTATTTAATTTCAATGTGTGTGAAGGTATGTATAGCTATTTTGAAGAGAACAAGAGACATTATTGTAGCTATTGTTGATTTTCCTATAGTCTGGTTTTGAAGGCCTATAATGTTTTCCTTTTTTTTTGATTGGTTTTATACTATATTGTTTTGTTTGACTTCATTGTGTGTGAAGATATGGACAACTATTTTGAAAGAAAATAAGAGACATTATGGTAGCCACTGTTGATGTCCTGTTGTCTTGTTTTGAAATCCTGTGTTGCTTGCATTGTTGTGTTCTGGTATACTTTGGTCTGTTTTGTTTTGTTTTATTCTCCTTAAAATAAAAAAAATGAAAAATGAGACTGTCACTTTAAGAAAAAAAAACAGATATTCTTTGTCAGTGTTATGTTTTCAAGCAAAAATTAGAACTTTGAAAAATTTTTATCAACCATATGAGTTTGATAACCTCATAGTGTATAGACTATTCTGATGAGATTAATGGAGATATTAAAAATTGTATAATCTTGAAATGATTTAGCATTTTGAAGATCTACATAATTCATTGAACTGGTATTTTCCATATGACTAATTGATGATATTTAGAACAGTGGATTTTTGTTTAACTAAGTAAAAAAGAATTCATTGACATAGTTTCAAATTTAACCTTGCACCTAATGCTTAAGAAACTATCACTTGTTGAATTTTGAATTGAACTATATATATATATATATATGTATATATATATGTCCTATATTAAAATATCACTCAATTTTTCAATCACATTATCAGCATGAATAAAAATTTAACTTTGTATACCTCAACTAAAATAACTTATCACAACAGAACCAATGTAAAAGCTGATATGAAAGTCCAGCTGTGTTTAGCTATCTTCTATTAAGTCTGACATTAAATTAGTTTGGCCCAATGATAAACAGTACTACTCTTACTGCATTTTTGGAAGCTATAGTTGTTTAATAAAACTATGTCAATTTTATTGGTGAGTGTTTATGATTATTTTAAATGAATTAATTAATATTTGTAAAGTCCTCAGTTAATTTCCAATCTGGTAAATATCAAAGAAACAATCTATATAAACAAAAGTTCCTTGAAATCCTCAATAATTTTAAGGACTGTAAGTAGGTCCTGAGACCAGAAAAGCAAAGAATTGTTGATCTAGCTCTTGCATTCTTAATTTTATGCTAAATATAACCACTAGTGGAAATCAGAACAGTTCTGAAGTATGTGATTTTTATGAAAATTCCAAAATTGCTTTCCTATAAGCATGACCTGTCACATGCATATTATTCATCTATGACCTTTTGAACAGTATTACATCAATTTCCCAATGTCTTTAGTATACTAATTCATGACAACTCCATTTGCCAGAGATTTGTTTATGCTATATCGAGTCTGTGATACATTCTGTGATATAGTATTTCCTTCCAGATCTACAGCAGATGTATTTCAAAGTGTAAGGAAGAAATGCAATTTGCTGTATGATATATAACCTATTACCTCTGTCTCATTTGTTGGCTTAAAAGACGGTAATGATAAAAATGGATTTGGGTCACCTTTCCCTCCACTACCTTCACCCTTAAAATATGATTTGTAATAACACAAAATACTAAGAATCATTGCCTTATAAAACAGCTAATCTGTACTGTATCTATTCTGCAACAGACTGGGTTATAACTAAAGGTTCATTAGAAGCATAATGATATCTTTGCAGTACTGATATGGTCTCATTCTCAGTGAATCACAGACATATTTCTAGATTCTTTTTTGTCACATAAATTAACCCATTTTTACAGGCTAGGAATGGCTCAAATGGTAGAGCTTCTACTGGCCTTTCAGTTCACTCAGTCTGATGGCAGAGTTAACTTTGATGGTGGAAGTCCTGTTGGAGGTTATTATGGTTTGCCCCCTGCAAAGCCTCATGCAATCATGGATGGCTTTCATAGGTGGCTAAATTTAGAGTTTATGATTGGTTCATTGTCTACTGGTGGAATCGACAGTGTGAGTGCTGTACCTGCCCCAGGACAGGTAGCTTGCATACAATATCAGGGAAGGAAAGCAGCTTGTTTCTCCCTTTTACCTTATGCTCTTGTCACTTTTTGTTGCCCCTCAGCCATGCCACCCTGCCTTGGGGCCAGCTGAGTATGGAATAAAAGGTCCACAAACAGTAAGTTAAATACATCTTTTGTCTTGGGTACTTTTCTCTCATTGCTGGAACAAAATATGCAACACTCAAAATGATGGAAGGAAAGGTTTACTTAGCTCTCTGTGGAGGTTTCAGTCCATACTCAGCTGGTTAAAGGCAGATTAGCATGGCTGAGGGGCCACACTTCAAGGCAGCAGCCAGCAAACACAGCCAGAGCAAAAGAGAGAACAAGCCTCATCTCCTCCCTTTTATTGTATGCAGGCTTTCCTCCCCCATGGTGGGTGTACCACTCACAGCACCTCAGTGTCCTCCTCTTGCACAGGTGTCTTCCTCTTGCACAGGCAGAGGATATTTACAAAGTAAGGATCCTGGCTCCCTGCTGAATCTCTTAGTTAAACTTCCAAACTTCTCAAGTTGACATAATGTATCAACCGTGACACCTTTCATTCCTTCATTTTGGGCCTCAGGCATTTTGTCTCAGCAACAAGAGAAAAGTAACCAAGACAGAAGACCAGCCACTACCAGGAACTGTTTCCTCATTGGGCTCAAACTTGCAATCCCCCTGCCTCAGCTTCCCAGAGTTCTGGGATTACAGGCGTGCACCGTGATGCCAAACAATACAAGTTAATATTAAATGTAAGGTAAAAAGGTTCGGAAGCAAAAAATTTACTACATGGTTGGTACCTAAGAAATACTTATTTAATGAATGTGAGTTCACAAATAAAATTATACTGAAACCATAACATCATTAGCTTTTTGAAAGAAATGAAAGGATTTGATCACCAGCATAACCATAGATCAAATTTCTGTACATTAATAATACTAAATAGAAAACACCCCTCATAGTGTTTGAAGTATATACCTTCTTCATTAAGATTTTAATTGAATGATTTTGAATTGCATCAGCCTTTTTCCTTACCTTTGTTCCGAAGGTAATTACGTGCCAAAACCCTTTTTTACCGTTGAACATTTGAAATTGGAATCTATATTTCTTTTGCTGTTTAGTTGCTACTTATTTTCTAATGTGTCCCTTCTGCTACAGTACTTTAGATAGCTGAGTAAAAGTGTGATATATTTGAGCCAACTTGTATTATTGGTAGTGATTTTAACTGGGAAGCTTAAAGATTCCATATAGAATTAGTATCTATAAATACTCCATAAATTTATGGCTTCAAGATAAGTATCATTTAAATTATACTCAACCCAGGAATTTGTGATTAAGAAATTAGGATACAGATTATTGTTGGGCATTAAATTGTCAAATATAACATGTCATAAATATACTGGCATTATTAAAATGACAGATACTTCTACCATACAATCTTGAAAATGTACTAGATACAACACATTAATATTTATTAAATCCTCATTTTATATCTGTAGGAAAAAATAAAACTAAATTTCACAACAAAATAAAACTAAATTTCACAACAAAATAAAAAAAATAATAAGAGCTAATACATTGTGTAATGTTATATTCAAAGTAGTTACTCAGAATAAAGATATGGGCATAAAAACGGGAATAAAAAATTTTCCAAACAACATTAGCACAAACATTTCTTTTCAATGAACTAAGAGAAACTAATAATATAACTATTTTATATTTTTTCCTTTCCCTTATTTCCTTTTCCCCTTCTTTCATCCTAGTTCCTCTTCCTTTTTAAACAATTTCTTACCATATCACAATATTTATTGCACACTTTGAACCTTATTTACTCTCTCAGTTTCTCACACCAGGGAGACAATATGATATTTATACATGTGAGTCTGATTTATTTCACTTATGAGTATGGTCTCAAATTGCATCTATTTAGCTATAAATGTCTCAAATTTATCCTTCTTTATGGCTGAGTAGTACTTCACTGTATAAAAAGACCACGTTTTTATCCATTCCTCAGTTGATGGGCGTTTGAGTTGTTTCCAATGTTTAGCTATTACAAATAGTGCTATTACATGGGTGCACATATTTCGC
Source organism: Hydrochoerus hydrochaeris (assembly GCA_004027455.1). NCBI lineage: Eukaryota > Metazoa > Chordata > Mammalia > Rodentia > Hydrochaeridae > Hydrochoerus > Hydrochoerus hydrochaeris. Next base: position 36,778 of record PVLA01007714.1, on the reverse strand, counting down.
TGTAGTATGATGCTTTAAATTTTTCCAGGAATATACCCAGAAGGGGAATGAGATCTCGTCACTCTTGAGTGAGATAGAATCTCAGTGTTGTTTTGGTTTGCTTCTCTTGAATGATGAATGATGTTGAACATTTTTATATATTTATTGGCCATTACTATTTCATCATGTAAGTAGTGTATATTCATCTCAGATGCGCATTTTGAATTGGGTCTTTGAATTTGAATGGTCTGATTTTCTTTTTCAGTTCTTTATATGTTCTAGATTATTAGTCCTTTGTCTGAAGGACAAGTGGCTATATTTTTTCCCACTCTGTGGGTTGTCTTTTCACTCTGTTGGTGATTTCTTTTGTGGTGTAAAAGGTCTTTAATAAGATGAGATCCCAGTTTTTGATTCTTTGTAGTATTTCCTGTGCAGTCTGGGTTTCATTCGTGAACACTCTATCTATACCTATGTCTTCAAGATTTCTACCTATTTTCTCTTCTAGCAGATTTAGTGTTTCTGTTTTGATATTTATATCTTTGATCCATTTTGGTTTGAGTTTAGTACATTATGATAGACATGGGTCCAGCTTTAGTCTTTAGCATATGGAAATCCAATTTTTCCAGCACTGTTTATTAAAGAGTCTCTCTTTCTTCCAGTGGATATGTTTGGCCTTTTTGTCAAAGATAAGGTGGATGAGTGTGTTTGGAGTTGTGTCTGCATCTTCTGTTTTGTTCCACTGATCCTTAGGATAGTTTAAGACAGAGGCTTAATAATAATCCTTATATTTTGTCTTAATGAATTTGCCTAGCACTTTAAGAAAGAAAAGACATATATGGTCTCACAATCATGTTTTAAACAATTAAATATTTAAATAAAATTCTCCAGTGACAGCTGTGATTGGGGTTTAGGTCTTTAGTGGCTTGCTATCTGATTAATCATTATTAACAAATTAAAGATTTTTTTCTCTTCTTTGAGACATGTGCTATGTGCCTAGAAAAAAATGAAATTAATAGTTGATCTAAAGATTCCATAAGAGTAGAGGGACTATAGTCATGTTTGATTTTATGACCTTAGAAACCTAGCACAACTTTACCTCCTTCATGTGGAAGCTACAACCCTATCTTATATAGTAATTCTCACATAAGTGTGAGTTTTGTTACATTATGGTGCTTCCCTTACCAGTTTCTAGATAAATAATACTACTAAGTTGAGAAATATCCCAAAAATTACAAAGCAATTTTTATTTTACAAATATTAGACATTGAAGGAAAATATTTTTTATATAGGAATATATTCTACTAACCCAGTGTCAGTTTGGAAAGTTATCGTGGAAATGATTTTTTCTACTACTAGCCCATGATAAAAATATGCAAATTCATCTCACTCTCTTAGATCATATTCTTCCTACTAGTGAAGGGTTAATCTACAGAACATATTTGCAATTGCCCAGAGGATAAGGACTATATTTTATTATTGTCTATGGCTGCATAACCTAGCACAGTACTGGGCATATATTAGACATTCAAAAAATACTTAATAGATGAGGCTAATCTTATTCTCTATATTCTGTTTAACTGAATCACAGAAGGTTAATTAAACCATACATAGTATTGATTTTATTGGTACTGTTTTAATCAGTTAAGCTATGCAACCCATATTTGGCTTCTGAAGTCTGGCACTTTCGAAAGAAGTGTTAGTCAGGCTTAGGGGTGGATGCCTGTAAAGCAGCACTCTGGAAGGCTGGAGCAGGATTGCAAGTCAATACCTAAACTGGGCTACTTACTGACTTAACAAGAAGTAGCCTTATTAAAAAATAATTTAAAGGCTGGTGATATAGTTCAGCATGAAGGCCCTTGAGTTTAATCACCGGTACCACAAAAAGAAAAATAAGGAGATAAAAAAATAGCTCCATAATTTGTACAAGTGTATATAAGTTAATACATTGACATTGTAAGAATGCTTTGAGGAAATAGTGATTTTAATGAAAAGCAAAATTCTGCAATATAAATGACATCGATTCAATAATATAGGTTTGTTATATGTTAATTGGATTTGTCCACTTGAGGGTCTAAACTCTCATCTTCAAAAATCATTTTTCATGGTCACTGAAGAAGTCCTTTGTGTGTCTCTAAAAACATAATAACACTACCTCTTTCAAATCAGCAGAAGATTGTATGTATTTTTAATTGTCCCTTTGAAAAATGCCATCCTTTACAGTTTCCATATCTTGTTTAAAGCTTCTAAACTTCAAATATTGTGTGTATTTTAAATGTTTGCTTCATTTTCTATTCCTCAACACAATAGAAATCAAGGAAATTAAATATTCAAAATAAATTCTGACTATAACCATATCTATCTTGCTTATAATAAATGGCTAACTTTATATGCCGATTATTTTGTGATCCTTTAAAAAGATTACAGGGATAGGGAAATAGGTCAGTGGTAGAGTGCTCATTAGCATGTGTGAGGCTCTAGGTTCAGTCCTCAGCACTGCAAAACAAAGCACAACATGCACACACAAGTGCACACCGTGAATAATTTTAAAATGAAAGTATTAAGATTAGCTGAAACATTGTAACAGCCCATTTCCACTATTTTAAGGACATAGAAAATCTTAAAGAAAAACAAAGTTCAGCAAGGCCTGCTTTACCAACAGAAATATATGTATATATATATATATATATATATATATATATATATAAACATATATACTCCTAATCAGAATAGTGTGTTTTTATTTTTTGCCTCTCTGCTCCACACACAAAAAAGCTATTATTCTTTGTTGTATTGAATACATATATTTCTTTGTGGCTTTCAATATAGTAGTAAATACAAAACAAATTTAATTTGGAATTGTATGTAGACTTTGACTTGAAAAGTAGATATAAGTATAAAAAAATAACCAAAGTATTTAGGTTAAATTTTGAATTGCATTCCACATAGGTATGTTTTCACACTGTAACATCTAGGTAAACTGGAGCCCACTTGTTCAGTCAGTTGTTTCATTTCTTCTAAACTTCTCATTCATTTGGCCATGGGTGGGAGTATTTACAACACACTACAAATCACAGCTTCCTCTGGTCCTAAGATCTGGTTGTTGAACATTTACTGGTGGCACCCTTGAATGTACCTAATTAATTGTCATTTCGGAGGTCAAAGAATAGCTTTAGGTTTCATTGAAGTTAGAGAACTAATGTACAATAGCAGTGACAATCAGAGGCAGTAGAGCCAGACTGTCTTGAGTTCAAACACCAGTTCTGTACTTATTAGTTTGGATTATGCTAGGCAAGCTAGTCAATGTTATCTTTGATGGGAACAACAGCAGTGCCTGCCTTAGAGGATTGATGTGGGAATTAAGTGTGTTAAAGACTTAGTTTTTAATCCTATCTGGCAACCTCAATTATCCAGAGTATAGCCAGGGTTCAGGAAGTAAACAAAAATGTCACTGAGCAACCAATATAAATGTCACAGGGCACTTTCATGAAAGCCCTTAAATTCTCTCTGGTAGCCTGTTTTACTCATTCTGTAGACTAAAGTTTGACTGTTTTTTCTGAGCTAACAGTAGATCAGAAGCATAAAATTAGACATCAAGGAGAGCTGCTGCTAGCAGCAACAGGTGAGAATCTTCTTCCCTCGAGGAAAATTGCCCAAACTGAGAATTAAAAAATGAGTCAGACTGGATGATCTGTAAAGTCCTTTCAGCTCCAAAAACATATGACTTTGTAACAGATTGGAGACAAATAATCTTAGTACTATATTAACTAATGGTTTACAAAGATGATCCATTGTCAGTAATAAATATGAATCAAGATATCCTAGATAAGAAAATAAGGCAATATTAGGTTACTTTTTAAAATGATCTTTCAAAATTTTTTATTATAGAGCTTCATGGGATAAAAACATTTGTGAATACTATAGAGCTAATAAACAGATTATCTATAAACTTTACACCAGTCCTCTAGAATAAGAGTTCTGTACATTAAAATGTAATGGGATCATCTAACATATTAGGGTGATTTTCTTTTGCTGTATTTTTTAGAATGGAGGGTAGGGCCTAATTATCCTTTTGAAGCTGTGCTTCACAAGGGCTTATACTAGTATTCTACTGCTTTTTTGCATCTAAGCAACTTAACTGCAATTATCAAATTTTAATAAAGTGGGCCTTACAACCAATAAAACTATAGCAGTATATTTTGTTTTGCTAATTTTCTTTGAAATGTATTTTAAGCATTTTTGTCAAAAGTTATAACATTTTAATACAAATAACATTTTTGTGGTTGTAATATTTAGGTTGTAAGTCAAATTAAAGGAAAAATTTACCAGTATATTGATAATTAGGTTTGTTTTGTAATCTATGTATTTTTACAAAGGAAATCACAATTGTAGATATTTAATCAGCACAAGATATATGTCTGTTTGCAGAAATAAAATGCTGCATTTGTGCACAAATGTATTTTCTGTTAATCTGTGGAATGTTCTGTACAAAGATGATACTTTTGGTATAGATATATTTTTTAAAAACATAGACCTAGCCAAGTATCTTTGAACAGGTCAAAAATGTTATTTGTGTTATTTAAAACTTGATTGTGTAAAAATTGTTAAAATTAAGTATTTGTGTAAAGGCATTTGTTACTTGTAAAATTTATGTGCAACAACTAGTTTCCTAACAATAGCAGATAAAGGAAGGAATTACTGTGTAGTTAAAAGACTCCTTTTGCCTTAAAATGGTCTTAATTTAGAGAGTAAAGCATGCCACTTGAGATGGAAATCAAAATGAGTTATTAGACTTAAAAGCAAAGTGGCAACTGAACAAAGACAGAACTTTTACTTTCTCATTTGGAATATAGGAATACTATCTAGGGGCAACATTTGAGTTACTACTTGATTTATAAATACATAGACAAGTAGAAAAGAAGGAATGTTATAGAATATATGGGACATTTTAGGAACTGAGGGGACAGATGGAACAAAGAGAGAGTTATGAAAAGTGAATGGCAATAGGCTGTCCCATGTGACTGCATCTGAGAATACATGAGTTTGGGATGAAGTAGAGAAATTGAAAAAATCAGTTGAGACATGATTATATAAGGCTTTGCAAAAAGACTTTAAATGAGTAACAAAGAATTACTAAAAGCTTCTGAGCAGGGAAGAGGCATGATCCAACCAAGTGATGGCAAGAGTCAAACAAGGAAGTAAATTTGGATGAAACTTTAAGGGGAGAGAAGATCCTGGATGTAGGCAACCAATTAGGAAGTTACTGTGCTGGTAATGGACAAAGAAATTAGGAAGACCTATACTAAGACAGCAGGGATAGAAAGAAAGATTTCATCATGAGAGACACAAAGAAAACAAATAGGATCTCCATGACTAGCTAGGTATGCAGTGAAGATTCAGCGATTCTGTGGTTACTGAACAGATGACCAGAAATGTTATATTACTAACTACAATTGGGATCACTGTAGAAGAAGTAGTTTTTAGATAGCTGCAAGGGTGTGGGGAGAAGGAGATATAACCTAATGCTTGGAAATGTGTATTATATGATAAGTAAGCTAATTCAGTACAATTTTTAGTGTTGGATACTATATAGTGTATATGAATATGGATTGTGAGGCTGAAACACAGCATTGTTCTTTATAGGTAGAGAATATACATTTCTCTTTTTTTTGTATTTTTTTGACAATATACATTTCTTGACTATCTTTTCTAAAAATCTCCATCTGACTATAGTGGACAGTATGTTCCAGAGCATTCATGCTGGCCACTCACTTCATATCTTCTAAAAGATTTATTTATTTCTATTAGCTAAAACTCCTATTAGATGATTACATCTGTAATTTAAAGAGAAATCTTTATAATTAAACTATATTCTAAAGCCTGATTTTTTAGAATTATCTGTACTTTCAAGGATTATGCAGGATATAATATCAGAGATAAATGCCATTGTTAGAAACTTAAAGCCCACAGATAAATAGAAAAACAGTCACTCTCTTGCAAAATTACCAATTCTCTAGAAGATATTCATATAAAATTCCAATACCTTCATATGGAAAAAGATATACCAGACAGTATCTATATTTCATATTCCTTCACTCCTCATTGTTTTGAGATTTTCCCCCATGTAAATAAGAAGAGTGAGTCATTAACCTGTATCTAATGGAGTGATTGAACATTAGTCAGTAGAGTTATATGAAGGTTTAACTAAATGGCTTTTATAATATAAAATAGTATTTTTTGGAACTTTAAGGACCTGAAATGATACCCTTGTAATATATTTTTCAATTACTTCAGATAAGGAGAAAAACAAAACTAATGTACAATGAGGTATTTCTAATTGGCCTGACCTTTGAAGACTTTAGTACTAAGAACTGTAAATTTAAGGGATTACATGAGTAAAAATTCTACAATGGGCACTTGCATTTAAGATTTGTACTCTTAACTTGATCATTAAAAATATGAATACTATTTTAATATTTTACCTTTGTGTTTAAATTGTAGTCTAAAGGTCTTTCTACAGTCTTGTTTGTGCATGGCTGTTTATTTCAAACATTGGAGTTTGATCATTAAGCTAGAGTAGTACCTTAACCTATTAGCAGTAGGAGATTTCTCTGGTGAGCAATATCTTAGCATTCAAAGAACTCTATTCTTTTATTAAGATTCTTCATCTTGGATCAAATAAACTAGAAAGAATATAAACTTGATAAGGATTTGAATGGTATTCTTGGAATATTGGAAAAGATATTGTCTTTTTTCCTTCACAACATATATATCCGTATTTGAGAGTAGAAAGGAGGCTATTTATTTAAGACCTGTGCTTAATTAGTGTTGAGTAAAAAGACACATTTCTATCAATTCTGTATGTTATCTTCCTTGATAAGCTATCAAGTCCATGTAATATCTTAAGAGTATCTTGAACAAATTTTATATTGCTTGTCAAGACAGAAAGATGGCACATCATGGATATATGTGTAGACTGCATATTTGGGCTTATAAATAATATTTTTCTCAGATTGCTATTCTTATATGTAAATATTCGACATGTTCAGAGCAAGTATATAAGATAATCTATCACCTTATAAATGAGAAAATGTGTAGCTAAATGCTTTTATATCTTTCAAATCTCAGATTTCTTAAGATATAAGCCCTATTTTCTACCTGTCAGGAGGCTATTTGTTGTTAAGCAAGCCTTCATTTAAGATGCAAATTGGGCCATTAAGGTAATTAATCTGAGGAGGGGAGAGGCATCTGTTGCATATAATAACTTCCTAATTGACATGAGCTCCTTAAGACTAGTAACTGAGTCTCATGAAAGTTTATATGCCCTACAAATTATTTATCCATCAGATGCTCAATAAATGTTAATAAATAAATGAGTATCCTTCTTTTGCCCTTCTGGGTCTCACTTTAAGTTATTTTAGCTATTAAATTTTTATGTTAAAAACCACGTTAAAACAATTTATTTTCTTTTACAGGTGCAGGAGACATTGTTGCAATCATGATTGGCAATCTGAAAGGGACAAAAATTCTACAGTCTATTCAAAAAGGCATTCAAGTAACAATGGTCATCGAAGTAGGAAAAAAACATGGCCCTTGGGTGAATCACTATTCAATTTTCTTTGTTTCTGTGTCCTTTTTTATTATTACGGCCGCAACAGTGGGATATTTTATCTTTTATTCTGCTCGAAGATTACGGAATGCAAGGGCTCACAGCAGGAAGCAGGTTGGTAATATTCCTTTCTTCTAATTTACAATGTTTTTATCATTTTAAGTACAGTTTTAGTCACATATTGAAATATACTTCAGTTACTAGACAATGATCTATGCATGTTTGATGAAATCTAATAGTAAAAGTATGTCAGCATCCACCTTCTCAAATCTTTTATGTACTATAATTTGTCCTACTTGATGAAATCTTTAACACTTCAGTAAGGAACACAGCTAGCATTTAATTATAACTTGTGTAAATGCATATATTCTCTTAAACGTTTTTCTAAATTATAAAAGCATTTTTATACTTGATAAAGAAACTTTAGAAATAAAGAGGAAAAAACTTTCACAAAACTAAATACAACAAAATAACTGAGGTCACTGCCCAAAGGTAAGCACTCTTATTTTATATGTACATTTGCATGTGGAAGTGGAGCAGAGAAAAGAGATTAGACTGAATTTCATGAGAAGACAGTTTTAAAGATCTCATTGTACACTGAGCTCTAAGCCAAGTTGTGTATTCAGATTTTTTACTTGTAACACTGATTTATAAAAAGACACAAAGTATAGAAATAAGCAAAAACTACCAAAGGATTATTAAACAGAAAAGTCCCTATATGTCGGTGTTATTGATCTTCCCACCTATAAATTGTTCCTTTTCATCCTCATATCCTCTTTTTCTTATTCACCTAAAATTTTCTGCCCATTCCCATGCATACATCTTCTTTTCCCTTTGCCTTTCTTTTTATCATATAGCTATCCCTTTGTATCTATAACTGATTGATTCCAATGACCTCCCTATGGGTACCAACTCTGCAGATGTGCAAGTACCTTATATAAAATGGTGTAGTATTTGCTTAGAACCTATGCACATCCTTCCATTTACTTTAAATATCTCTGATTATCATACCTAATTTAACATAAATGTTATGCATGCATTGTGTAGTGAATAGTGGCAAGGAAAAACTAGTCTGCACATTTTTAATAGAGATGCATTTGTTTTATTCTGAATATTTTTTAGTGTGAGGTTTGTGGAAACCAAGCATGCAGAATGCACAAACATGAAAGGTTAGCTGTACTTGCTGGTAAAATTCAGCTCTAGTTATATTCAACTTCCTACCACTCTATGTCTCTACCTTGCTTAGCTGAAATAGCAGAAAAGCATTTATAGCTATACTAACTTCATTTTAAATTTGTTACCACAGAATCAGAGTGGACCCTTAATGCTGCCCAGTAGTCATATTATGTTTTCTCAGCCATTTATTTTCCTGCTTTCCTAGGTGACTATTCGCACACCTTCCTTTCTCCTTAAACCTCCATCACTTCCTCCAACTATAGGTTCAACTTCTATCTTATTCCACTTACAAAATTGAAACAATCAAAAGCATAATTCTTGTAATTTTTTGAAATTTCCTTCTTAATAAAATGTATGCTTATTAATGAAACAGAAAAACACAAAAAAGTTTAAAGAAAAGAAAAGAATTAATTAAAACAATTATTAATTAAATTAAATTAATAATTAAAATAAAATAATTTTTACAACTAAAGTTTAAAAAGCATATGTGAACTTCTGCTCATCTATTTGCATCTAAATCCATATATTGTTCCTCATCTTCTTTTACAATGAATGAACTGTTCCTTTGCAAAAGTCAGCCCTTTCCCTCATGCAAAATATTCTTTTTGTCTTTTGCATACTGTCAGACATCAGTCCAGTAATTGTTGTCTTTCTCTCTCCTATTTGTAATGACATCTTCCTCTCCTCTGACTCTTTCCCATCAACACAAAACCATACTGCTATTGCTCCCATTTTCAAAATAAATTCTCTTGATTCCAGGCAAGAAACCTTGGAATTATTCTTCATTCTTTGTTTTTCCCTAACTTCCCATAAAATGTCTATTAGAAAATCCTGGTGGTTCTATCTTCATTATATATCAAAAATCTGATTCCTTCTTATTACTTCCATTGTTTCTGCCCTGGTCCATGCCACCATCGTTACTTATTCCTGTTCCTTTCAGGTATTCGCAACACAACAGCATAATGGTGCACCCTTTCTCCAAAATGCTCAATAGAAATTTAATGCTTTCAAATGATCTTAAAGGGGAGGCAACAGAATATACTTTATATGTACTGAGAAATTACTGTAAATAGGCAGTAAATTTTGGGCCACTTGATGCACTCTTTCTCCAAAAGGCAAAAAGAAGTTTATTTGGGAGTGGAAGGAGAAGTAAGGATTTCCATTATAACAAGAAAATTAACTGAATTTAGGAATAGATGGGGATTTGAAGTTTTATTATAAAAACATCATAATGATTACATATCAGCATATGATAATAAGTGATGATTATCTCAGTGTTTAAAGTAATTGACTTTTATCCTTCTCAGGGAAACAGCTTATCACACTAGTGGCAGGTTCAGCCTGTTACTAGCTGTGGTCAGAAGGTTGTTCAAAATTCCTATGCCAGGCTACTCATTATGTTAATATTTGACATTTGTATATCAGGCTGTTTTTATCTCTGAGGTTAGAAAGAAATCACTATCTAGTGCCATTATTCAATGGTTATAGTTACAATGACAGGAATGTTTGGTTTGTGTTTCTCTGAGGACTTTCAGGTCTGTTTTACTGTATTGTAAGTGCAATATAATAAATGTATGAACTTCATCAGCAAAAACTAGAGTTTTGAAAGAATTTTAGTATTGTACAAACTTCACTGTATATTTAGCTCTGATCCCATCTTTCTTTAAGTAATTTTCACAGCTTGTAATGTATTTTATGAAAATTAACCTTTGTAGAATTGGTCAAGATTAGAATTTACATTTGTCATCTATTAGAGAAGGTGTTTGAAAAGGCATCTTATACTACTTAATGGACTGTGTTCTTTTGGGGATACAACGATTAAATATATCGCTGATAATCACTTTTATTTATAAATATTTAAGAGAGTGATAGGGCCTGGGATTTAGCTCAGCAGCATAAGCACCTGCCTGACAAGTGTGAGGTCATGAGTTTGATTCCCAGTACCAAAAAAAAAATTAATAAAAATAAATTAAGAGAGTGATAGTGTCATTTATATATTTAACTTCTATGACTTCTGATTTATTTTTAAAAGGTAGAGCTTAATAGATATGATATTTATAACTGTCTCTAAACATTTAACTGCATTATTTGCATTTTACTGTAGAAATGGTGAAGTTGACTTATGCAAATTTTTCTTCATTAGATATTAAGAAAAACTAAATTCAATAATTTCTTTCCTCTGAAGATTATGATGCATAGTATATAATATCACACAAACTGGTAACTGTAACCATAAGTTTTGATGACTGAATGTTCAGATGAGCCCTTAGATGTAATACTTTGACTTGTTATAGATGTTCAAGAGTTCGCATCATCCCCATTTTTATGGATGGATATCTTTTAAATGAAAAGAATAGATGGATTATGAAATAAATAAATAAATAGATAAGGTATTACCAATTGGATTTGTGTTCTCACTGGACAAGGAAGAGAAACCAGATGGCATATTCAAACTAAGCTACACAAGGGATTGACCACAATCACACTTGATTTTAGCTTGGGGTACCCAATATTTTGAAGATAAAGTACATATATCCTAACTTTATTCAAGAAGGTACCACTCAATGGCAGCTTATGTGTTGGATTAAACACAGTTCAGTGAGACAAAAGTGTTCTATAAGTGAAATAGGGGCTGGTCTAAAATGGGATAAGCTGAATATACTTTTAATGAAGAGTAAATCTAAAGAGAAAAACAAGTTATTAAAAAATAGACAGCTTAGAAGAAATTACCTTCCAAGAGTAGGAAATAGGATACATTTCCATTGGAAAATATACTAAAGCCTTAATACAATTGCTTACCTGACCCAATACACAATGCTAGAAAATGATTTCATAACAGAGTCTATTAAACATTTTACTTAACATGGAGGCACAAGTAGTCATAGGTCAATACCTTTCCATTTTTACATATGAATGCTGAAGGAAAGAATCTTTGAGACATGTACAGATCCCTCAATTTATATAATTTTTGTGGAGGGAATTGTAATGTACATTACTGATCTCGACCAGAGAATCGACCCAAATGAGACCAGCTAGTGTGATTAGAACTAATACTGAATGAATGGTACCCAGGTACTCCCCATGGGAGAGAAATGAAATTACTGTCCAACAGTTACTGGAACTCTATGTCTCTATAATAATGAGAACTGAGGCAAAGTAATGGCCTTTGCATCAGATAAAATAGAATGTAGAAATTACAGAATCATTGTCCCTGATGGAAACACTTGTCCATAATAATATCTGGTATAAGTAAAGATAAGTCTTCTAGGAAGGTTTAATAAGCACTTCTATGATAGTTCATGATTTATTTTGTAACTAAACCAAACTTATCATAATTATACAATGATATGTTGTGATACTGTTATTGTTGATATGATTCAACCATCTTATAAAAATAAATCATGTGATAATCAGATGTTTTGGAAAATTAAACTAAAACCCGCTTGAGGCATAATACACATAGAGAGTGATTGGCCTAAGAAAGAATTAAAGTGACGTACTTCATTATTATATTAAATGGCTCTATATAACTATATCACAAAGTTCAAATGGCCTTTGATCCAGAGCAAAAGTGGACAACTATATTATACAGCAATATAAGGGAATTTGTGACAGTTTTACAGACTGAATGAATTGTTCATTTGAACCTATTTCCAACCTTGTTGGCTTCTGCAAATAATAGATATACTTAATGTTGTTCTTACAGCATTTTATAGATAGGTAAGTAGGTAGGTAGGTAGATATATATAGATATATATATATATATACACACACAAATATATACTATAGATAGTATAAATACAAATGTAGTATACAAATCCAGTATATATACAAATATAGTATATTTACTATAGTATAAATACAATACTAACTGAAGTATAACATGTATATATAATTGAATAGTACTTATATATAATTATACTTTTATATACTGTATATGAATAAATGTGGATACTACAGCATATAAAATTCACTGACTATAGAAGTTAAATTCTTTACCAAATGAAATATTTATATATAAGCACTGCACTAATACTTACTGCACTGACAATTTTGTTGTAAAAATGTTAGATCAAGGGCAAGGGGATGTATAGTAAGAAAAGAAGACACAGAACAGAACTAGTTGCTTACTCCTTGCATGTCCCCAAGGTAACCACGACTGGACATTTCCCAAGCCTGGAAATGTGGCCTTCAAAATGTTCTTTATGATAGTGAGTGACTATATTTTTATGAACACCTGGCACAATAGATTATGTTGTACCAGCTGGTCCAGATTGTTTTACACAACAATCAAGAAGGATGATATATACCTGATTTCATTGTTCCGTTCTTGAGTTTGGGACAACATAACCAATTACTCCTACATCTGAGTCTTGGATATTGAAACTCATATTGGCTTCTTGGGAAGAAATTAGCTATACATGTTACATTAGATCAGCCCCAGAGATAGCATTAGTGTGTACTTTCTAATGCAGAAGGTCTATGCTATAGTAGTATCTTAAAACTTATTCTTTTTTTTTGATGGGGGGGTACCAGGAATTAAACTCATGAACTCGCACTTGCCAGGCAGGCACTGTGCTGCTGAGCTATATCCACGGTCCTTAAAACTTGTCCTTAAGTTTGAAACATTATTAAAAATTAACTGAATTATTTCCACTTACATTGTTTTCTCTACTCCACTAGTATATGAAATTAATGGAAAGATGAATCAGCTGTATACTGCACAATTACTAACCTATTTTTGTAGTTCATATGTTTGCATGTATTATCTGTTTCTGCCTATACTTAAGAATTGTTCAGGGCCTTTAAAAACCATGATAGTTTTGGCTTAGATCATGTTAAATGAATACTTGTCTAAGTGAGACCTAGCTTCTGACTTTCTCATTGATCAAAAGAAAAATAATATTGTGTCTTAAAATTTTTTATGTGTTCATCTAATCTTTCATTTATATCACAGATTCCATTTTGAGAATTTTTTTCTTAAGTTACTCTGTTTGTTACCTTTCCATCACTGTGAAAAAATACCTGAAGTAATCTAAAAGAGGAAAGGTTTGTTTTGTCTCACATGTGGCTTCATAGGTTTCAATTCATGATCACCTAGGCCCATCAATTTATACCTGTATGAGGTAGTGCATCATGGCCAAAATGTGTGGTGCAGAGAACTGTTCACCTCATGGCAGCCAAGAAGCAAAGATAGAAAAAAGAAATGATCAAGGTTCCCAATATACCTTGCAAGGGCACACTCACAATTATTTAACTTCTTCCACTAGGCCCAATTCCTAAATGTTCCACTACCTTCCTCAGTAGCACCACAGGGTAGGAACCAAGCCTTTAGCATATGAGCCTTTGGGGGACATTTATTATCTAAACTCCATAACAGCTACCCAGGCAGGTCCTGGATTCAAGTGGTCCTTCATCTCAACCTCCAGAGGGCTGGGACTACAGGCATGCACCACCTTGCCTGGCTATATCACTAATTATTTTCTTCTAGCTTTACTGCAACACAAGTGACAAATAAAAATTGTATCTATTCAGGATGTACAACATGGTGATTTGATACACATTCTGAAATGATTACCACAACTTAACATATCTATCACCACACATAGAGTTAATGTTACCACTGAGTGTGTATGTGTGTCTTTATATGTGATAAGGACATGTAAGGTTTATTCTCTTTAAAAAGTTCAAGTAAACCATGCTGTACATCAAATCCACAGAATTTACTTGCCTTTAAAATAAAAGTTGAACTCATAGAAGCAGAGAGCAGAATAATAGTTGGCAGAGTTTAGGGGTTAGGGAAAAGTAGTTGCCAGAGGTTGGAGTTGACTAACAGGTTTAAGCTTGGGATTGTATCACTATCTAAAGGTATTGATTGTCTTTCTTTGAATACATTTCTTTACGTATCATACATAGGTTTCTATTGAATGAGACAGATTTTTTATTTATAATATACCTAAATTTCCACATAGCTCAAACATTTTCTCTCAAGCATGTATCTGAGAAAAAGAATCCTGTTATTATAATTCTTAATTTTAAAAACGCTGAGCAAAATTTATGAAAATGTTTATTTTTAAAAGGCAGTGAGTGACCTAAGTGCAGCAAGTTCCGCTTGACTTATATCCACCCTCCTTTCTTGCTTTTCCACGCCTAATCCCCATCAAGTAATTACATTTGAATACATACCTACTGTTATTCATGTAGATTTCCCTTAAGTTGAATGCTAATACTTTATGACCAAAAACCCAACTGACAAAATACCATTTTACCTAATTGGGTATGAATGCAAAAGTGAAACAACTAGAGTATCTTTACATTCACTATAATTTTAAAACTTAACATTGTAATAGAAAAAATAAGAATTTGTTTGACTTTTCACTTTCAGCCCCAATAAATTCTCACTCAAAATTACAAAATATCTTGTAGATGAGATCTTCAGTGATTAGAATCATGGAAACTTTTAAGTAGATAGAGTACTAGCGTGCCTCGATTAAGAAAAGACCAATAACTTGTTTTTAAAAATTGGTTTTCAAGTTAATTGCCAAATATTCCTAAATCAAGTATCTCTCAGGATTAAGAAGAAAGAGAAAGGAGTTGTTTGTGTAATACATTTGCTTTACATTTCCCCAAAACACAATAAGTAGCCAATTCTAGAAGAATTTTAAGATTGGATAATAGCTAACTTTTAGGTTTTCTGCTCCTTGTTATTTCTTTATCTTCTTCACAAGTTCAAAGCCTTTTAATGGCTTCTTTGCTGACTCAATGAAGGCAGTGAACTCTAAGTGCAGCACTCATGGGCTTTTAAAACCCAGGTAAAGGGCCAGGGATTTAGCTCAGTGGCTTAAGTGCCTGCCTGGCAAGCATGAGGTTGTGAGTTCGATCCCTGATAGCAAAAAAAAAAAAAAAAAAAAGAAAGAAAGAAAGAGGGGCTGGGGATTTAGCTCAGCCACATAAGTGCCTGCCTTGCAAGCATGCAGACATGAGTTCGATCCCTGGGCCCAGCGTCCCCCATGACCAGAGGACCCTCAAGAAGGTTCCTCTGGGCCTAGTTGGGCCCTGCCTAGTGACTTCTGAGTGGCCCAGAACTGCCTGTGCTCCGCTTCATGAGCTGAAAGCCTGCACAGCAATCTCTATCCAGCCATGCAGCCTCAGCATGTCTCTGGGAGCCTGGTGGGACCCTGCCCAGCATCCCCATCACTGAGGAATGACCAGGAAGATCCTTCCGGCCTAGTTGGGCCCTGTCTGGTGACCCCAAGTGGCTGGGAGCCACCTGGTAAAGCCTGACTAATGATTACTCAATTGGGGAAACTCTCTGCAGTAGGAATAGATATCCTCAACCCAAGAAACAACTGAGACCTTGCCTTTAGCTTCCCTAAGGGAATATAGCACAATGACCAAATGAAAGAGCAAAATGCAATCTCAAACCTCCAGCCCATCCCAAGCAAGCCTTGGAGACATGACATAGGAGAAAATGTAAGGCATACACCTGAAACTCCTGAAATGATAGCAACTGAAGTAAACAAACAACTCCAGGAAGCTATAAAAGAACTAAGATCAGAAATAATCTCCCAGGTAAAAGAAGAAATGATAAATGTAATGAAAGAAACGCTGAACAGATCTAAAGAAGACATAGTTAAAAATTAGACGAACACTGCAAAAAGATGGAAACCTTCAATGAACAATACAAGAAACAAACAGAATACATGAAACAGATTCAAAGAGTTATCCAGGAAATCAAAAACATATTTAAATATTGCCAAACATATTTATTATAAACTACTTGGTCATAATGCTGCTGTCATATTTTAGTGTTTTAATGGGAGGATATCATTTTGGAACTCTTACTCTCAGGGTGACTGTGGAATATTTTTGAGTCCTAATAGCATTTTTGTGAATGACCTTCATTTAAGATCTAAAAATAGAGCTTGTGCTTTTCTTTTTACTAATATCACTTGTCTCAGGCCCCAGTTTAAAGGAAATGGCTTTTCTTTATACATACTCAGTAAAAACTATTGAAAATATCTAAATTTCTCTTAAAAAATTATTCCAATGATGTTTAATTAAACAATGTTTTATTCTATGCTGCAAATCTATTAGAGATCTTTTAGAATTAATTCTCTTGTTTAATATTTTCTGGCATCTTGGATTTTTGATATATATATATATATATATATATATATATATATGTATATATTTGATTTATCTTCCCATTCTCTTTTATAGCATTTGTCTTAATGTAAGTTTTATTTTCCTGGGAATAGAGTCAGATATATATTCCTGTTCCTCAAAGTAATTTGTATTATAAACTTAGCTACAATTAAGAAAGTTATATATTTGTCTTTTATTCCTAATATATTGATGAGCATTAGCACTGGAGATTTCAACATTTTTATTGTGTTGAATTGTATATTTTAGAATGAGAAATTAGACTATATCAGCTTAATCAAGTAAATAGGGAGATATCACTTCTTTATAATAGCATTTCCTAATTGAGTGATAAAGCTCATCAATTAAACCTAAATCAGTAGTGCCTTAAAGATGAAAAATTATTATCAAACACATATCATCAAGTAAATTAATGCCTCCCTGCTGCTACTCCCTTGCTTTCTCTTGTTTTTCACTTGTACCTTTCTCCTCTCACTGTCTAAGTAGTTCAGAATCTAAGTGAAAGGAAAGTAGTAAAGATAGGCAGAAAAGAAAGTAGTAAAGATTAGACTAGGGCCAGCAGTCCTTGGGTCCTGATGGTTCTGAAACAATTACCACAGTTTGGTATACCATTGAAAGGGGTTGAAAGCCCAAGATGGCCACAACTATAGTCCAGGCTATGAGGGAGGTTATCCAGGAGGCAGTAAGTCAGCAAGACTCCAGCACAGATACATCTCTTGACATCCTGGTAACTACTTGCCCTATATAAGGTTTCAAACTGGCAGACAGCCACTACTGTGTGGATAATAGCTGGGAGCTGTGAGAGCAGTTGGATGGATAGGGGTACTGGGCCACTGGAGAAATAATATGGTGGCTGAGAATAAAGATATGAAACTCAGTCCATGGCTCTGCATTTCTTCTTTGGGATGCCTGAATCACAGTAAAAATTCCCTGTCTAAACTGGTGACAAAACAACCATATAATAGGGGAACTGGAAAAACATCAAAAGATGGCTGAATTATGAATTGTTATATTGTAATGGACTCTTGGAATATGAAGATCAGAGTTCCAGTAACAGTTCTATCATTCAGAGGCCTTATGGCCATTTCTACAAGTTATTTTTACTTTTCCTAGCCTCCAGTTGCTCATCTTTACATGAGAATATTACCTCTTTCAGAGGACTCTCATGAGAATTAAATGAGGTAATGGATTAAAATAATGGTTTTAAAATTGTATAATGACTGTATAAATATAAGGTAATAGTAGTAGTAGCTTCCTGCTCCAAGCCACAGATGATTTCCTTAATGTAACTCTGAGCTTCAGTGAGGCTGAAACTAAACAACTCTGATATTTTAATCCAGACATTCTTCGTTTTTGGCATCATTTTTCTTCTCTCTCAGATTAAATGTTTGGGTGGATGATCTATAGATCCTGAGTGTCCTAGGTTCACTATCACTTTATTATTTATTTACAATGCAGCTAACAAAATAGGAAGATATTTTTGCTCAAAAGAAAAGCCCATCCTAGGATGCCCCTTTTAAGAACAGGAATAAAAGGACTTTCATTAATACCTATTTTCTTTTTAAGCTCTAGACCATTCTGTTAATTACTTCTGTTAAGATATATTTACTAGTAAGGAAACAATTCAAGAGATTTCTGCTGTCCTGGGAGAGATCAAAGAAATAGTTTGGCTAATAATTTTCATGATCTTAAACCAAATATATTTCACAAAATTCTATCTTATGTATGAGACAGGTTTAGGCGTTAAGGAGATTCCTCACATATCTGAAATATGAATTATCTCCTTGCAAAATATATGTCCTATAAACATGTATAGACATGTTACAAGTACATGTCAGATATATTATACTAGATATGTTATTGACATAATTTCTAATATTTATGTAACCTAGATGCCAGGTGGGAACCCTGCTAGGGAAGGGAATATAAGGGAAATGAGGAAGCTGTTTACATTCTACAATGACGTCTAGTTCTAGTTGACTTTGATGAATTTCTATCAAGTTTGATCATTTTACAGTTGAAAATAGGAAGGTCGCTTAGCATCTCTATATGCTGTACATGCTATTATTATATTCACCACAGCATCTACCCAGGTATGAAATCTATTTCAATTTGCATATACATTATATTCACTTGAGGCATTCTTATGTGTAGTAGATTTTAGTGAAAGGAAGGATTTATTTGCAGCATTAAACCAAATTGACACCAATAAATTGTACCACAGAATGACAGGCTCTCAGTATTTTCTATCTTTACAATCATTTCCTTACCTTTTAGTTCCTCTCACACTCCATCTTCACTTCTAATTCAATTATATGTAATGGTTTGATCTGCATTGCATAAATGAGCCTTGACTATCCAGACTCATTTAGTTATGTGCTCATCCAAACAAAAAAATTCTGATTACTCTCAGAATTCATCCTCCCTATTTGGCAATAGCGGTTATAAACAGCAATTTTTCTAATATAAGTTCTATAAGGGTTAATATTATCCTCTTTTTGTACATGAGTAAGCTCAAAGAATTGACTTATCTGGAGTTATTCATTTAGTGACAAAATGAAATTTTGAATAGAGGTCCATTTGAATCCAAGTCCTTTGCACAAAATATGTTTCAAAAAAGAAAGGTATGTGCTTCCTACAAAATATGTTTCAAAAAAGAAATCAGAAAAGTTGCACTTTAAGGTCCTCTAACTTTGAAAATAGGAAAATTGATGATGCTATGATTTTTATACTAGCTGTAACATCGTAGTCCCAAAAATGCTATTTAAGGAAGTAAGGAAATACATGGAAAAAGCTTTGGTAATTTAAAAAAAATGCCTGATATCAGAAAAATGAGACATTTGTTGCAGTTAAATAAATTTTCTTTTAAAATGTATTTATTCTTTGGCTTTTACATGATAAATATTTATTAATCTACTCTATGGTTTTCACTATAATTCTTTTTAAAATACTTTTTCTAAATACTAAATTACTTTTTTAATCTTTCTAATAAAAATTGCTATTTTTATTACAGAGACAATTAAAAGCTGATGCTAAAAAAGCTATTGGAAGGCTTCAGCTGCGCACACTGAAACAAGGAGACAAGGTACATTTATTACTTTTAAATTTGCCTTAAAGCAATGCTTCCAAACCATTGTTCAGATTAAATAGTCTTCCAGTATATTTTTCATTGGCATTCATAAAGCTTACTAGCTTTAAAATATGCATTTGTTGCTGAAAGTAAGCTGAATAATGACCCCCAAATATATCTAAGTCCAAAGCCCTGGAACCCATAAACACTACCTTATATGGCTTAGCAGATACAATTAAGGTAAGGAAATTGAGATAGAAAGATTATTCTGAATAATCAAGATGAGTCCTAAATGTAATCACAGTGTTCTTATAAGGTGAAGAAAGAAGGAGTTATGGCGATGGTAACAAGAAGTTAGAGTGATTCAGATTTTCCCCTGAAGCCTCAAGAAGGAACGTAGTATTGGCAACACCTCTGGAACAGTAAAAGAATAAAGTTGTGTGGTTTTAAACCACTAAATTATAGTAACTTGCTATAGCAATGACAGCAAACTAATGCAATGCTCCAATGCAATTATTGTTGAATACTTATTTTCAGATTTAGGACAATTGAGAATGATCATTGATGGATAGAATATGTATCATAACAATAGCTGTAAAACTCATCAAAATATATACCAATTATAACAGCATCAAAAGCAGTATATGCTTAGCCATAAGATGTCAAATTATCTAAAAGATTTACATGCTGAAAATGCAAAAATACTAATGAAAGAAATATATCTAAAAAGAGAAATATACCATGTTTCTAGATCAGAAAACTCATTGTTAAGGTGTCATTTCCTTGAAAACTAGAGATTCAATGTTGTTTCAATAAAAATCCTAGTGGGATCTTTTAGAAAAATTGACAGGCTGATTCTATCTTTATATGGAAAAGTTATAGAATTACAATAAACAAAATAATTTTGATACATAAGTGCAATTTTTGATGATTCATATAGCTTAATTTGCAGGACTATTTTTTATTTTGTTTTGAGACAGGATTTCACTGTGTAGTTCAGGCTGGCTTTGAACTCACTGTGTAGCCCAGGGTGGCCTCAAACTCATGATGATCCTCCTGCCTCAGCCTCTAAAATGCTGGAATTACAGGCATGTATTACCACACCCAGCTAAAACTGTTTTAAAACTACATTAGTCAAGACAGTTCAGTTTTGGAAATAGAATAAACTTATGATGAATCAATGAAACAGAAGAGAATCCAGATATAGACCAACACATATGTGTTTTCCAGAAAGATGCAAAGCAGTCCAATGAGGAAAAAATAAGCTTATACAACAAATGTATAACTATAAGAAAAAGGAAATCTCAATTACAGTGATTCTTTGGTTCATGAATTCAATTCTCTTCTCTCCATGATTCTGGTCACAAACTGAACCTGACAAAAACCAAATCAAATTTCTCCAAAAGATCAACATTGAACATAACCATTGAGTGTGATTCATTTCTTGTCCACCTCAGTTTGTGACCAGAATCATGGAAAGAATCAAGTTTGTGAACTGAGGTACCAATTAAATGTTAAATACTCTTCCAGTATATTTTTCATTGGCATTCATAAAGCTTATTAGCTTTAAAATATGCATTTGTTCCAATGTTGGTTAAAAATTAACCCAAAATGGATCATAGATCTAAATATAAAACCTAAACTCAAAAATTTTAGAAGAAAACATTGAAGAAAAAATTTTCATGATGTGAGACACAAATATTTCTTAGATATAGCACCAAAAAAGGTGCATAAAAAATTTTGTGCAGATTAAAAATTTATATTCTTTGAAAGAAATGGGGAAGGAAGGAAGGAAGGAAGGAAGGAAGGAAGGAAGGAAGGAAGGAAGGAAGGAAGGAAGGAAGGGAGGGAGGAAGGAAGGAAAAGAAAAGAAAGAAAGAAAGAAAGAAAGAAAGAAAGAAAGAAAGAAAGAAAGAAAGAAAGAGTTAAGAGAAGGAAAAGGAGTACTCTGGCAGACAATATTTACAAATCATTTATTTCTTTTTTTATTTTTATTTTATTTAAAGAGAAAAAACAGAAGAAAGGTAGAAATATTACAGCATTTCAAAAAAATAATAAACAGTAAGCGATCACTGGTTGATAAATTACATACTGTTGTTTAAGAAATAGTTTTTCAAGTTAAAAAAAAATTAGAGCATACAAAGTAGAGATTCAAGCAGTGAGAATGCAAACAGATTTGTTCAAAAATCGAACAAGAATTTAGAAGTATGGGTATCAATCCTATACACTTAAATATTCATGCAGTTATATCTTTTATAGCACTTCCTATTTCTTCTCTTTTTTACAAAAGCAATTACGCATTTTTTAAAAATTTTATTTAAAGAGAAAAAAAAGCAAAAGGAAAAGGGTAGCAACAATACAGAATTCTAAAAGAAAAAAGAAAAAACATTAAGAAATCACTAGTTGATAAATTATTTATTGTCATCTTGGATGTAGTTGTTCAAGTTACAAAATTAATAGATACACAGAAGAAATTCAAACAGTGAGACTGCAAACAGTTCTGCTCAAAGACCCAACAAAGATTCAGCAATATGGTCATTTATCTTACACACTCAAACATACATGCAGTTATATACTTTAGAAACCTTTCTTTTCCTCTCTTTTTTACAATAGCAATTACACATTTTGGGTTTTATTACTCTTATAGTTCTAATCACTTTTTATACTAGAGACACAATATGATATTTATAAATATGATTCCTATTTATTTCACTAATGAGGATAGTCTCAAGTTGTTTCCATTTACCTAAGAAGGCCTTAAGATCATCCATTTTTATAGCTGAGTAATATTCCATTGTGTAAAAATACCACATCTTTTTCATCCACTCTGCAGTTGATGGGGATCTTGGTTGTTTCCAAGATTTAGCTATTACAAATTGTGCTGCTATGAACACAGGTGCACATATATCACTGTGATATGAACTTGTCAGTTCTTCTGGGAAAATACCCAGGAGAGGAATAGCTGCATTGAATGCAGCTTCCAATCCTAGTCTTCTAAGAATTCATATGGATTTCCATAGTGGTTGCACCAGTCTACATTCCCACCAACAGCGGAGCAGTGTTCCATTTTTCCCACTGCCTCGCCAACATTTGTTATCAGTTCATTTCTTGATGGCAGCTATTCTTTCCAGAGAACGATGAAATCTCAATGCTGTTTTAATTTGCATTTCTCGAATAAGCAGTGATGGTGAACATTTCTTCATATATTTATTTGCCATCTGTATATCTTTCTCTGAGAACTGTGTGTTCATCTCAGATGCCCATTTTTGGAGAGGGTCTTTGAATTTGGGGGGCTTGATGTTTTTCAATTCTTTATATTTTCTGGATATAAGTCCTTTGTCTGAAGGGTTGCTGGCTAAAATTCTATCCCACTCTGTGGGCTTTCCTTTCACTCTGGTGGTGATTTCCATTGGAGTTCAGAAACTTTTCAATAATATGAGATCCCAGTTGTTGATTCTTTGAAGTGTTTCCCGTGCAGTTTGTGTTTTGTTCATAAATTCTCTGCCTACTTCTATGTCTGTAAGACTTCAAACTACCTTGTCTTCCAGTAGATTTAGTGTTTCTGTTTTAATATTTAGGTCTTTGATCCATGTAGACTTTAGTTTTGTGCATGGTGATATGCATGGATCTAGTTTCAGTCTTCTGCATGTGGAGAGCCAATTTGTCCAACACCATTTATTAAAGAGGCTGTCTTTCTTCCAGTGGATATATTTAGCCCCTTTGTCAAATATCAGGTGGCTGACTGTCTTTGTAGCTGTGTTTGCATCTTCTAATCTGTTCCATTCATTGTCAGGTCTCTTTCTTTGCCAGTACCATGCTGATTTTATCACTGTGGCTTTGTAGTATAGATTCAAGTCAGGAATTGAGATGCCTCCTGCCTTGCCTTTTTTAGCCAGAATTGCCTTGGCTATTCTAGGTTTCTTCTGTTTACAAATGAATTTTAGGAGTGTTTTCTCTAGATCTGTGAGGTATATCAATGGTATTTTAATTGGGATTGCATTAAATCTGTATAACAGTTTTGGGAGTATGGCATTTTCACAATGTTGGTTATTCCTAGCCGAGAGCAAGGAATATCCTTCCATTTTCTAATATCTTCTTCAATCTCCTTTTCCAGTATAGTATAATTTTCAGTTCTTTTACATTTTTAGTAAGGTTGATTCCTGAGTATTTCATTTTTTTAGATGTTATTGTAAAGGGTGATATTTCCATTATTTCTCTCTCAGTGAGTTCTTTTGTTTGTGTACAGGAATGCTATTGATTTTTGAGCATTGTCTTTGTATCCAGCTACACTGCTGAACTTGTTTATTACCTCTAGTAGTCTTTTAATGGAGGTTTTTGGGACTTTTATATAGAGTATCATGTCATCTGCAAATAGTGATAAGTTAACTTCTTCCTTTCCTATCTTTACTCCTTTTATTTCTCTCTCTTGTCTGATTGCCCTGGCTAGTATTTCCAGAACTATATTGAAAAGGAGTGGAGATAGTGGACATCCTTGTCTTGTTCCCAATTTTAAAGTAAAAGCTTTCAGGTTTTGTCCATTTAGTATAATGTTGGCTGTTGGCTTGTCATAGATGGCCTTTGTATTCCGAGTTTCTGAAGGGTTTTTATCATGAACGGTGTTGGACTTTGTCGAAAGCTTTTTCTGCATCTATTGTGATGACCATGTGGTTTTTGCTTTTGGCTCTGTTGATGTGGTGTATTACATTTATTGATTTGCATATGTTAAACCATCCCTGCAATCCTGGAATGAACACAACTCGGTTATGATGTATAATCTTCCAGATGATTTGCTGAATTCTATTTGCCAGTATTTTATTGAGAATCTTTGCATCAATGTTCATTAGTGAGATTGGCCTATAGTTCTCTTTTTTGGTTGGATCTTTCTCTGGTTTTGGTATCAGAGTAATACTTGCCTATGGGAATGATTTAGGGGGGATTGCTTTCTTCTCGATTTCATTGAAGATTTTAAGGTGTATTGGCATCAAGTCATCTCTAAATTTCTTGCAGAATTCAGCTGTGAATCCACCAGGACCTGGGCTTTTCTTTCTTGGTGAGTTTTTAATT
The DNA here is from genome assembly GCA_004027455.1 of Hydrochoerus hydrochaeris. NCBI lineage: Eukaryota > Metazoa > Chordata > Mammalia > Rodentia > Hydrochaeridae > Hydrochoerus > Hydrochoerus hydrochaeris. The sequence continues at coordinate 11,717 of PVLA01007714.1, read as the reverse complement.
ACATTTTCAATTTCAATATCTGATATTGTGTTGTTCAAAATTGCTATATCTTCTTGGTTGAGCTTTGGTAGTTCATATGTTTCTAGAAATCTATCCATTTCTTCTGTGTTTTCCACTCTATGTGAGTAGAGATTTTCAAAGTAGGTATTCATGATCTTTTGAATTTCCATGGGATCTGTAGTAATTTCCCCCTTTTCAGTTCTTATTGCATGAATTTGGGTTTTATCTTTCTTTCTCTTGATAAGGTTAGCCAGGGATTTGTCAATTTTGTTTATTCTCCCAAAAAACTAGCTTTTCAATTCATTAATTCTTTGTATTTTTTTTAGTTTCAATTGCATTGATTTCTGCTCTAATCTTTACAATTTCCTCTCTTCTACGAGCTTTGGTTTTAGCTTGCTGTTCTCAATCTAGAAGCACTAGGTTGTTTATTTGTGCTCGTTCTGTTTTCTTGATATGACAATTTATTGCTATATATTTCCCTCTTAAGACTTCTTTCATTGCATCCCACAGATGCAATGTTGTTTCTGTGTTTTCATTGAATGGTAGGTGTTGCTTTATTTCTTCTTTAATTTCATCTGTAGGCCACTGTTTGTTCAAAATATTGTTATTTATTTTCCATGTATTTGTGCAGGTTTTGCAATTTCTTTTTCCATTAATTTCTTATTGCAATGCTCTATGGTCAGATATTATGCATGGGAGGATTTAAATACCTTTGCATTTACTTAAGAATGTTTTATGGGATAATATATGGTCTATTTTGGAGAATGTCCCATGCGCTGCTGAGAAGAGTGTGTATTCTGATGTGTTTGGGTGGAACACTCTGTAAACATCTACTAAGTCCAATTGCTCACAGGTATGATTCAGTTCCATTATTTCTTTGCTGACATTTTGTCTAGTTGATCTATGTCTTTGTGACAATGGGCTGTTAAGATCCCCTGTTATAATTGTGGTTTTGTGTATTTGGTTTTTCCTGTCCATTAGTGTCTGTCTTACATAGTTGGGTGCTCCTGTATTTGGTGCATATATATTTATAATTGTTAGTTCTTCCTCTTGAAATTTTCCACTAATGAGTATGTAGTGACCTTTTTTTATCTCTTTTAATCATTTTAGGTTTGAAGTTCATGTTGTCTGCAATTAGTATAGTTACCCCTGAGTTCCTGTTGCATGGAATACTGTTTTTCATCCTTTGACTTTTAATCTGTAAGTTTCCTTTTGGTTCAGATGTGCTTCTTGTTTACAGCATATTGTGGGATCATGTTTCTTCATCCATTCTGTCAGTCTATTTCTTTTTATAGGTGAATTGAGGCCCTTTACACTTATGGATATCACTGATATGTACTGGCTTGACTTTGCCATGTTATGTTCCAGTTGTTTGATTTCTGATTTTCGCCTTATTTGTTTGTCCTACCTGGTGCTTTATTTCTGTTGTTGTTTTGGGGATTGTGGTCATTTTTTTCTCTGTGTAGTATGTCTTTCAGTACTCTTTCTAGGGTTGGTTTGGTGGATGTGAATTTCTTCAGTTCTTTGTCATGGAAGTATCTTGTTTCTCCATTAAATTTGAATGAAAGTTTTGCTGGGTACAACAGTCTGGGTTAAAAGTTATTTTCTTTCAGGGCTTGAAATACCTCACTCCAAGCTCTTCTTTACTTGAGGGTTTGTGCTGAAAAGTCTGCTATGAATCTAATGGGCTTTCCTTGGTAGGTGAGTTGTGTCTTTTCTCTGACAGCTGGTAGTATTCTGTTTTTATGCTGCAGGTCTCAGATCTTAATTATTATGTGTCTGTGTGTAGATTTATGTTGATTTTTACTGTTTGGCGTTCTGTATGCCTCACTTATCTGCTTATCAGATTCTTTCCCCATATTTGGGAACTCTTCTTCTATTACTTCTGTGAATATTTTGGCTACATCATTTGCTTTCACTCCTGCCTCTTCACTGATGCCTATTAATCTTATATTGTTGCTCTTGGCATCATCTTGAAGCTGTTGGATTGTCACTTCATGCTGCTCTGTTATTTTTCAAAGTTCTGTCCTTTCATGATCATTAATTGCAGTCCTGACCTAAAGGTCTAAATTCCTGTCCTCAGCTTCTTTTAAGCAGTTTTGCAAGCTTTGAATAGAATTTCTTGTGTCTTAGATGTCTCTTTCAGTTTGTTTCTTGAATTCTGCATATTTTCTATATTGTTCATTCAAGGTTTCAATCAGTTTCCCATGTTCCTGTACTTTTTTCTCAATTTCTTCTTTAGCTGAGCCCAGCAACTCCTTTACTAAGGTTGTTATTTCTGTCTTTACTTCTAATTTGATTCCCTCTATAGCCACGTGGAGTTGTTTTTTTATTTCACTCACTATGTTTTCCAAGGTTCCCTGTGTGTGTTATTTTTGGTGTCCTCTATTTCAGTATCTTCTGTACTTGCTTCTGGTGGACTAGATATTAGAGACTGCATTTTGCTTTGCCATTTTCACTCTGCCTGATGTTTTCTGTGTGTAGGAGGCAGTCACCCACACTTTATTCAAAATCACCAAGGTATTTCAGTTAGTTGGAGAGCGCTTTATTACTGGCCCTATTTACCTACTGTACACCTCTATTTTAGGGGCATACTTACCACATTGACACAGTTAATCTGCTGCAGTCCAAGGTTTGCCACCTGGGAGCTAAATTCCAAGTATTTTCCGTGTGCTGGGATTCCGCCACAGTGTGAGGTCAGGGCCTGAGGCTGGAATCTGGGTCCTGATGGCTGCTTGTGGGTTGCTGGGGGTGGCTTAGTGTCGTGTTAAACCCCCTCTCCTTGTGTGGCCAGGGATGGTCTGGGATGCTGCATGTAGTCTTACTGCCTAGGAACAGGCTCAAAGTCCCTTTCCACGGGCTGGGATTCCACCAGAGCATGCTGTGAGGGCCCAAAGCTAGAATCTGGGTCCCATTGGCTGCTTGGGGTCTTTAGGCTTGACCTGGTTAGTGCCTCCCCCTCCCTGTTTGTGGCCTGAGGTGGTCTAGGACTTAGACGATGGTCTTACCGCCTGGGGGTAGGCTCTAAGTCCCTTTCCTTGGGCTGGGATTCCTCGGAGCAGGAGGTGAGTACCCAAAGCTGGAATCTGGATCCTGCTGGCTGCTTGATGGTCGCTAGGAGTGGCCTGCCCCCGCCCCCCCTACCCCCACCCCCGGCTCCCTGGGTATGGCCCTGGGTGGTCTCAGACAAAGCTGTTGGTCTTACTGCCTGGGAGCAGGCTCAAAGTCCTTTTCCATGCACTGGGATTCCACCAGAGTGTGCTGTGGATGCCCAAAGCTGGAATCTGGGTCCCACTGCCTGCTTTGTGGTCGCTGGGTGTGGCCCAGTTGTGCCCCTATCCCTGTGTGTGGCCCGGGGTGGTCTGGGATACAGCAAGTGTTCTTACAGCCTGGGAGCAGGCTCAAAGTCCCTCTCCGTGCACTGGGATTCCGCCAGAGCTTGCCTTGAGGGCCCAAAGCTGGAATATGGGTCTCACTGGCTGCTTGGGGTCGCTGGGCGTGACCCAGTTAGCACCCCTCCCCATCCCTGTTTGTGGCCCTGGGTGGTCTGGGACACAGCCGGTGGTCTTACCACCTGGGAGCTGGCTCAAAGACCTTCTCTGTGCCGTGGGATTCCACCAGAGCGTGCCATGAGGGCCCAAAGGTGGAATCTGCGTTCCACTGGCTGCTTAGTGGTTGCTGGGTGTGGCCTGGTTAGCCCCCACTCCCACCAACCCCCCACCTCAGGTGTGCGTGTGGGTGTGTGGACTGGAAAAGTCTGGGACACAGCGGGTAGTCTTACATCCTGGGAACAGGTTCAAAGTCCCTTAAAATCATTTATTTCTTAAAGGGCTGTATCCAGGAAGTATAAAGAATTCTCAGCATTAAAAAAAAAAAGAAAAGAAAGAAGGAAAAAAAAGAAAGAGTTAAGAGAAGAAAAAGGAGCCCTCTGGCAGAAAATATTTACAAATCATTTATTTCTTAAAGGACTGTATCCAGGAAGTATAAAAAATTCTCAGCAGTAAAAAAAAAAAAAAAGATAACCCAATAAAAAAAAGGCAAAGAAAGCCAGGCATTGTGTCTCACGCCTGTAATCCCAGCACTTGCAAGGCTGAGGCAGGAGGATCATTGTGAGTTCAAGACCAGCCTGGGCTACAAAATGAGCTCAAGGCCAGCCTGAATTGCATAGCAAGACCCTGTCTCAAAAAGACAAAAAAAAAAAAAATAGGCAAACAAAACAGACACTAAACCAAAAAATATGTATAGATGACAAGTGCATAAAAAGATGCTCAAAATCATTGATCATTAGTGAATGATAGAATTAAAACTACAATGTGTATTACTGTACATTCATTAGAATAGCTAAAATTAATGAAACAGTGCATGGGAAGAGCTGATCAAGATGTGCAGTAATTATAACTCTCATTTACTAATAATATGCCTAATCTTATCTACAAAAGAGTTTGGCAATTTCTTATGAAGTTAAAAATACACGTATGAAATCTGGGCATTGTGGTGCATACCTGTAATCTAACACTCAGGAGGCTGAGGCAGGAGGATAGCTACTAGTTTGGTGCTAGCACAGGCTACATAGTGAGTTCAAGGCCAGCCTGAACTACATAGTGAAACCCTGTCTCAAAAACAAAAACAAAAACAAAACAAAGAAAACAGGAAGTACACTTGCCATACTAAATATGTACAGTAAAGGGAGTATGCCCTACATTCAAATAAAACCTGTACACAGTTATTCACAGGAACTTTATTCATTGTTATCCAAAACTGCAAAGAACCTGAATGTCCTTCAAGTGGTAAGTGGATGAACCATGAAATACCAGTTAGCAATAAAAAGGGTGTGGGAACTCCACTGATACAACAATAAGAATGAATCCTGTGTATATAATGTTATATGAAGGAAGTGAGATCGAAAGAATGGATACTCCATGATTGCATTTGTTTTACATTCTCAAAAAGCTAAACTGTAGGAACTGAAAATAATGTTTAGCAGGGACTAGAAGAGAGAAAAACTCCATAATCCAAGAGCATTAAGGAATTTGTTGGAGTAATGTTACTATTTTATATCCTGAGTATGGTGGGAGTTAAATACCTATATGTATGTCAGAATTTGCAGAACTATACATTAAAAGTAAATTTTACTGTATGGAAATTATACCTTATTTTTAAATGGGAAAACATAGTAATTGTACTAATGACATTTTGTAAATTCTAAAATCAGGAAGAAGAGTTTAAATTAGTCTTCCATGATTTGTTTTGTTCCACTTTTGTTAACTTTATTCTTTTACCCATTTTAAGTCTGAATAAATTTAAATGATGTATTGAAACTTTATAGCTAGTCACTTAGTGATAGGATTTTTATAGGAATTTATGGCAGTTGAGTATATAGTATATTTTGATCTTGCTCCAAAGTTTAATTCATTTTTCTTATCTGTCAGAGTAACAATAACTATTTGCTCATAGGAAATCGGCCCTGATGGAGATAGTTGTGCTGTATGTATTGAACTATATAAACCAAATGATTTGGTACGCATCTTAACCTGCAAGTGAGTTTGTTTTTCCTTTATACCAACAATTAAAATTGATGACAAACAAAAGTGATTATGATAGAAAAAATATTTTCAATCATTCCATATTGATTTAGAGAAATTATTTAACTTATTTTCATTTAAATACAGAAAAATGCTTTATATTTCAATAACACAGTAATTGATATTGTCTAATTGCATAGCTTCCATAACTGGGTACAACTTGTTATAAATTAATTCCATGGAAAATTAGGAACCTAGCCAGTACTGGATTATTTAATGTTATATTTATTCCAGAGCCAGGCGTGGTGATGCACGCCAGTAATGCCAGCACTCTGGAGGCTGAGGCAGGAGGATTACAGCAAGTTTGAGGCCAGCCTGGTCTACATAGTGAGTTCAAGTTCAGCCTGAACTACATAGCAAGACCCTGTCTCAAAAAACAATTCATTCCAACAATTCCCTTGAGAAAAAATAAACTTATGTGCACCCATTTGGAAGTATTTACTCTTATACCACCACCATCATCATCTTTTCTCTCCTAAAGATGTTCTTATTATGCTTGACACTCTTAACTATTAAATATTGGTGCTCTTGGAACATAGCACATTGCCTAAAGCACCCGTATTATGTTGTAATCAACACTATAAAATACTATAACAATACTGTGTTACTGAGAATGACTCTAACATTTTTACAGTTAAGGAATTGACTATTTCAAATTGTAACACTTGAATTACTTATATCAGGAAATAACCATTTTCAAGTAGTGAGAACTGAAAATAGTTGCTTTTGAAGCTAGAGTAATGAGATTTTTATGTTTAAATATACTGCATTATGAACTTTGCAAATTTTCCTTTAGTTTCTGCTTTGTATTAATAGTGTGTTTCAATGGAGAAAAGACATCAAATCAAAGACTAAAATTGTGGTATAACCTAATGATATACATTAGGGGAAGTGCTGTTGTGCTTTACGTATGATAACTAAATTGTGTGTTTTCTCCTTCATTAGCCATATTTTCCATAAGACATGTGTGGACCCATGGCTATTAGAACATAGGACTTGCCCCATGTGCAAATGCGACATTCTCAAAGCTTTGGGAATTGAGGTAAACATTGCCACACTATTTATATGAAAGAAATTAATAAGTATGCTTTTTATGTGTCCAAGCATCCAGGAAAATAACTTCTTTTTTTAAGCTAATGTGCTATGCTTATAGTTTACATCTGAAACTAAACATATTTACGTCACAGTGATATGAGGTGCTGTTTTGTACCATCTCCATTTTCCTTTTTTTCTCCTTCTTCTCAAATGTACTTATTATTTGGACATTATTTGATGATGACAATATAAACTTGGAGTCCCCCTTTGGGTTTTTCACTCTATTATTACATAGTGAACAATGACTAGGAAAATGGGCATAAGAAAACATAATGAATATTAAATTACTTTGTGTTTGATAAAAACAACTTATTTTCACATAATAAATGTCAAGCTGAACAAACTCTCCATGACTTTAGAGATACATAGATAATAATGATTCTCAGTTTCCCTAGGGGACAGCATTATGTTATGAAGTAATGGCATCACCAAAATGAATACATCATATGTGCAGCCCATTCATTGGTGGACCCAATTACTACCCTAACATTTCTGACTGGAACCAGCAAGAGATTTTTGTGATCAAAAGGGCTTATAAATTTCAAAGTTAAGAAACATTACTGAAGCAGTCACCAATGAAGAAACAATGTAATGATATATCAAGGAAAAACATGTACTCCAAGGACATTTTAATTTGTTCAAATCCTTTTCAAAGGTTGATGTGGAAGATGGAACAGTGTCTTTACAAGTCCCTGTATCAAGTGATCCATCCAATAGTGCCTCTGTCCATGAAGAGGATAATCACAGTGAGACTGCATCATCTGGATATGCTTCAGTACAGGGAGCAGATGAACCACCTCTGGAGGAACACGTGCAATCAGCCAGTAAGTAGCACCATATTGACTGTCAAGGAGTGCTTCACAAGTGATCTACTGTGGAGACATGTGGCTGAGTACACCTGCGTTTTAATCTATTAACACATTTCAGTTTTTTCCACATAAAATCATATAATAAAGGATGCACTCCTAGTGTAACTTAATGCACATACTATTCAAATGTACCTGAAATAGATAAGATGTACCAGGAATAAGGATTATTCACAATAGAAACATTTATTAGAAACCTTCTATCTGACCTATTTAAATATTAGCTTATTGACCTCTTCTTGAGGCCGTTGAGAAACTTTAACCTTTAGAAGCCATTGTCTATTACAGATAAATGAGATAGTGAAATAAAGAAATCCTGGAGTAATAAAATGGAATTTGATTTGTAAAAGCTTGATTTATGCCCACATTCTCAAGAACTCATGTTCTTCAAATTGGAAACTATGATTTTTCAGGATTCATTGAATTAACATTGCAATTTAATATTTTTACATCAATAGAGAAATTTGAATTTTTGTTACTCAATCCTTATAAAAAGAAAATTCATAAAATTATTGTCCCCTTCTTTTTTGAGGTTTTTTTATTTTTTATTTTACAGAGAATAAAACAAAAGAGGACAGAACAAAGTAGATCAGAGTAGAACAATGTAAGCAACACAGCACTTCACGACAAGATAACCAGTTATTAACAGTAGCTACCATAATGTCTCTATCTTTGAAGCAGTTGAACATAGCTTCACACACAGTAATATCAAACATAACAAATTAGTATAAAGCCATTCAAGAGAATGAAAAAGTATTACAAGGCATTCTGAACCAAATAACAGAAAATGAATAATAGCTACTATAATATCTCATTTTCCATAAAAAATTTGTTTATACTATCACACATATTAAAATCCAATAAGACACAACATGATAGAACTAATGCTAATAGAAGAACAAAAGCAGAGTAGGACTTCAAAGCAAGATGATATTAAATCAGTAATGGCTGCCATAATGTCTTGTTTTCTTCAAAATAGCTGTTCATACCATCAGACATAGTAAAATCAAACAAAACAGAATAAAACCATTCCAACTAATGAATAAAAACATTATAATGCTTTAAAGCAATGCAATGGGGAATCATGATTACCATAAAATCTTCTGTACTCTCACCATTTCTTACACTAGGGAGACTATACGGTATTTATACATGTGAGTTTGATTTATTTCACTTATGAGTATGGTCTCAAGTTGCATCCATTTATGTATAAATATCTCAATGTGATCATTATTTATTGCTGAGTAGTGCTCCATTGTATAAAAATACCATGATTTTTAAATCCATTCCTCAGTTGTTTCCAAGTTCTGGCTATTACAATTTGTGCTGCTATAAACATGGGTGCACATATATCAATGTGGTATGTGATGTTTTCAGTTCTTCTGGGAATATGCCTAGAAGTGGAATAGCTGGGTCAAATGGGACTTCCAATCACAGCTTTTTGAGGAATCTCCAGACTGACCTCCACAGTGGTTGCACCAGTCTACTCTCCCACCAACAGTGCAGAAGAGTGCCTTTTTCCCGACAGCCTCTCCAGCATTTGTTGTTGGTAGTTTTCTTGATAATGGCCATTCTTTAAGGAGTGAGATGGAATCTCAGTTTGGTTTTAATTTGCATTTCTCTAATGACTAATGATGATGAACTTTTTTCATGAATTTGTTTGCCATTTGTATTTCTCCGAGAATTATGTATTCATCTCAGATGCCCGTTTTTGGATTGGGTCTTTGAAGTTCAGGGGTCTGATTTTTTTAAAATTCTTTACAAGTTCTTGACAGAAGTCCTTTCTCTGAGGGATAGTTCACTAAGATTTTTTCTCAGTTTGTGGGTTTTCTTTTCACTATGCTGGAGATTTCTTTCGACATGCAGAAACTCTTTAATAAGACGTGATCCCAGTTATTGATTCTGAGAAGTATTTACCCTGTACTTTGATTCTTGTTCATGAATTCTCTACCTACCCCAATTTCTTCAAGATTTTTACCTACTTTGTCTTCCAACAGATTTAGTGTTTCTGTTTTAATATTTAGATCTTTGATGCAATTAGATTTTACTTTAGTACATAGTGATAGGCATGGGTCTAGTTTTAGTTTTTGGCATATGGAGATCCAATTTTTCCAGCACCATTCATAAAAGAGACTATCATTCCTCCAGTGAACATGTTTGGCCCTTTTATCGAAGATAAGGTGGTTGAGTGTGTTTGTAATTGTTTCTTATGATCTATTCCATTGATCTTCAGATCTGTTTTTATTCCAGTACCATGTTGATTTTATTACAGTAGCTTTGTAATATAACTTCAAGTGAGGGATTGTGATAGCTCCTGCCTTGCCTTTGCTGCTTAGAATTGCCTTTGCAATTCTAGGTCTCTTCTGGTTCTAGATAAATTTTAAGATGAGTTCTCTAGATCTATGAGGTATGTTAGTGGTATTTTCATTGGGATTGCACTGAATCTCTATAACAATTTTGGGAGAATGGCCATTTTCACAATATTTATTCTTCCTATCCATGAACAAGGGATGTCTTTCCATTTTCTCAGGTCGTCTTTGATTTCTTTTCTCAGGGTATTATAATTTTCCCTGAATAGCTCTTTTACTTCTTTCGTTAGCTTAATTCCTAAGTATTTCATTTTTTGGATGCTAGTGTGAAGGGTGTGGCTTCTTTTATTTCTTTTTTGGTGATTTTGTTGTTAGTGTATAGGAATGCGATTGATTTTGGGTATTGACTTTGTATCCAGCTACATTGCTGAATTTATTTATTTATTTATTTAATTTTATCTAAAGAAGGGGGGAAGCAAAACAGAAAAAATGGTAGAAATAATACAGAATTTCAAAAAAATAATAAACAGTAAGAAATCACTATTTGATACATTACATATTGTCTTCGTGGATATAGTTGTTCAAGTTACAAAATTAAAGCATACAAAGTGGACATTCAAACAGTGAGGCTCCAAACAGTTCTGTTCACTGTTCCAACAAAAACTTAGTAACATGTTTATCAATCCTACACCCTTAAGTATATATACAGTTATCTATTTTAGAGCACTTTCTTTTCCCCCTCTTGCTTTTTAAAATTTTTTTTTATTTAAAGAAAAAGTTATGAAACAGAAAGAGGGTAGAAACAATACAAAATCTCAAAAACAAAACAAAACAAAAACAAAAATAGTAACCAGTAAAAAAATCACTAGTTGATAATTACATACTTTCCTCTTAGATGCAGTTGTTCATGTTACAAAAGTAAAATCCACAAAGTGGACATCCAAACAGTGAGACTGCAGTCAGTTTTGCTCATCCATCAAACTAACTTTAGCAACATGGTTATTAATTACATACACTCAAATATACATGCAGTTATATCCTTTAGAATAATCTCTTTTCCTTTTTTTTCTTTACAATAACTATAATCCATTCTTGTAAACTACTTAGAAGTTCTACACATGTATAAGTCTCTACACATATACCTAGCCTTTCTGTATTAGAGGGAGAAACAAATCGAAACAAGTCAGCAATATAAATTCCTAGAGAAACATGAAATGAAAAGAACTTACAAAAACACAACACTAGGTGATCTACGGTAGTCACTATGATGTCTCTAGTTATTTTCAATAAAATTGTCTATATCATCAAATATAATATAAACTTAGCATTGCTTTACACTATTAATAAAGTCTAAACATTGGAGACATTATAGGACTTCAAAGGCAGTTAACAATCAAACCAGAATGGGTATCCTATTGAGTCCTGTCATCTTTAGAATAGTTGCCCCTACTCTCAGACTCGACACTCTCAAGCATACCAGATTCAAATAAAATCAGTCAAGATAAAACAATGGTATAACCAATCTTTTCTGACTTATCTCTGCCATGCTATTTTTCTGTTGTTATTTGTTTACTTTTCTCCTTGATTCCACTGTCTGCCCCTTTCTTTGAGGCCTTTCTGCCATTAGTCCTGGAACCCTTGTGGTTTTCTTCTCTCTCCATAGAATGTCCTTCAGTATTCTTTGCAGGGTTGGATTGGTGGTCACAAACTCCCCCAGTTCCTCTTTGTCGTGGAAATATCTTGTCCCTCCATTAATTTTGAGACAGTTTTGAAGGGTACATCATTCTGGGTTGGAGGTTATTTTCTTTCAGGGCTTAGAAGATTTCACTCCAAGCTCTTCGTGATTTGATGGTTTGCATTGAGAA